>JAQZBX010090342.1:0-12529 GCA_029593785.1 Cabassous unicinctus
GGTGCCACAGACCCAGATAGTGGAGTTTGCGGCGCATTGGTCAGGCTCATTGAGTGGGCTGGTGGTGTCACAGTTGGCCCTTCCAAGAGGGAGGATGGTTGAAGGAGACCTGGTAGTTATGTTTTTACAGTTAGCCAGTTTTCCTGGGGGTTCGGTTATGCGGACTGGGAGGGGCCTGGTTCCTGCCACAGAGCTGTCATGGTTTAAGGGGGTTACGTTCCATGGGACAGGTACAGGGAAGATGGCTAGACTGGAGGAAGTGCATAGCCAGCAGGAGGCAGCTATATCAGGTCGAGATTTATTTAGGAGTTGGTGGAAATTTCGAACCTGGTTCAAAAGAACGTTGCGGGCGGCTGTTTTAACTTTGGCTTTTAGCGTCTGGGAGGCTTTACTGATATTTTTCATCAGGGCTTTTTCTAGGGGTTGGGTTACCAGGATCAGTTGGACCAGTATGAGGTCTCCTGGGTCTGGCCCTGATGGGTTGTATATTCCAATTCCTAGTTTCAGTCCTGCCTGGGCTTTTAAAAAGGTATTTTCTGATCCAGTAGTTATGATTAATAAGGTAAGTTTTATGGGGTCACAGGTTTCTATGCCACACCCTGCAGGGCCGGGGATTTTCTGTAGGAGATACGGAGAAGTCGGTGGGACTCCCTTCCAAGGAGTGGTGGCACCTACTAGCAAGCTCCAAGAGCGGCAGAATCCTCCACCTTTTTGGGGGTCTTGGCAGAGGTATTTGTCATAACTCCCATAGTTGTGACCCCTACACTCTTTCCCAGGGACCGGTATGGGGGGGTGGGGGTATGGGGCAGCCAACAAGTTGTAAGGAATGTAATCTTGGATTGCTCTGCAAGCATCAAATGTTACAGAGGCTGAAGTTGCCCCTGCCAAGAACGGGACTGAAGCATTCAGCACGGATTGTTTGCCCCAGCTTTGACTAACTTGCAGCTGCCATAGATTTTGGGGACGGGTATCGGCTCTTAGGGAGGGGGCAAGGAAGTAAAGGACAAGCAAGTTAAGGCACAGAAACATCCTACTATACACCAGTAAGCAATTGCAATTAGGGCTCTATTCACAACAGTCCAGTCTTCAGGGGCCAAAGCACCGAGTCCAACTCCAAATACCAAGGTGATCAGGCCGTATAAGCACAGGATCCGCCAGGAACAGGGGTCCATTCAGCCGGCGTTCGACAAGGTCAGTGTTTGAGGATCCCAGGTGACTCGCACTCTCAAGGGGTGGCCGGGTACAGGTTGGGCTGTCCAGCTGTCCTGCTCTTTATCGAGATGTGCCTTCTTGACCCTGGAATGATGGATCCAAGGAGTGATGCCTTCAACTTTAAAAGCAGTGGGAGTTACAAAGATTACAGTATGTGGACCTGTCCAGGAAGGCTGGAGGGGTTCTTTTTTCCAGTCTTTGACCCAGACAAGGTCCCCTGGCTGGTGGGGGTGCCCTGGGTGTCCCAGTGGGATGAGATTCTAGGACAAGACAGTTTTGTGTATTTTGGCTAGAGTTTTCCCTAGCTGCTGGAGAATGGAATCTTGGTTAGCCTCCCCCAGAAGTTTGAGATTTCCTCTGAATGCCTGGATAATTGGGGGTGGCTGCCCAAATAGAATTTCAAAGGGTGAATAGCCAGTGGGTCCTGGGGTGCACCTAACTCAGAGAAAGGTCAAGGGAAGTAAGTCTACCCAGGGGAGACCAGTTTACTGGCAGAATTTGGCTAGGGTGGCTTTGAGGGTTGGATTCATGCGTTCAACTTTCCCTGAGCTCTGGGGCCTGTAAGTGGTGTGGAGTTTCCACTTAATTCCTAACATTTTTGCTAGCTCTTGGACTACGGCAGTCATGAAGGCCAGGCCATTGTCACTTCCAATTGACAGTGGCAGCCAGTGTCCTGGAATGATTTCTCTAAGCAAAGCCTTAGTCACTTCTCTTGCCTTTTTGGTGCGAGTGGGGAAAGCTTCGACCCAACCTGAAAAGGTGCATATCATCACCAACAGATATTTGTACCCCTGACTTGGTTTCACTTCCGTGAAGTCTACTTTGATATCTTCAAAGGGGGCCGTTCCCATGTGCTGGACACCTGCCGGAGTATGGGGGCCCTGCAAGGGGTTGTTTTGGCCACAAACTTGGCACGGGTTGCTGATGGTGGCACAGAGAGAAGTTAACCTGGCTATGTAGTAGTATCTCCCAAGGAGGACTTCTAGTGTCGTTTTCCCTAGGTGGGTGAGTTGGTGGTATTGCTGGATGAAGGCATGAGCAGCTCCCTTTGGCACAAAAATCCGGTTATCTGGGAGCAGCCAAGCTCCTTCAGGGATTCGGCTTCCCTTCTCTTTCAGCCCACTCCTGTTCTTCCCGGGTATAGCTTAGTTGATCAGTCTTTTGTCCTAAGAGGGATAGTTGCGGTGTTAATTCCGGGACTTGTATTCCATGGCTTCCTTCAGCCACTTGCCGTCCTGTTTTGTCAGTGAATCCGTTTCCTTGAGTGACTATATCCATTCCTTTCTGATGTCCCCAGCAGTGGATGATGGTGACTTTGTTTGGTTTCCAGATTGCTTCTAACAGTTGGAGAATTTCTTCTTTGTTTTTTTATTTCCTTTCCCCCTGCGGTTAGGAGAACTTTTTCTTTATAAATTGCCCTGTGGACTAGCAAATGCGTACTTAGAGTCAGTGTAAATGTTTACCGCTTGTCCGGAGGCTAGCTGCAGGGCTCAGACCAGTACCCAAAGCTCTGCCTGTTGCGCAGACCATCCCCATGGTAGAGTCGCTGCTTCCACCACCCGTTGGAATGTAGTGGTGACTGCACTAGTGGTGTAGTGGTGACTGCATACCCAGCCAAGCTTTTCATCTGTAAATAGTGTCTGATCTGGGGAAGGGAGCGGTTTGTCTTGCAGGTTGGCGCAACTGGCGTAAACCTCTTCTGTCACTTCAATGCAGTCATGCTCTGGAACCCCTTCCTCTTCTGGCAAAAAGGTGGCAGGGTTTAGACTGTGCACCATTTCTATCGTCACTCTGGGGTTTTCACAGAGTAAACCTTGATAATGTGCGAGCCAGGGATTCTATATCCACCGATGCCCATGTGAGTTCATTAGGGCAGTGACTGTGTGTGGCACCATAACGTGAATGGCCTGTCCGAGAGTTAATTTGTCGGCTTCTTTGACGAGGGTCACAGTTGCTGCCAAGGCTTTCAGGCAGGGCAGCCACCCTGCAGCCATGGAGTCCAGCTGTTTGGAGAGGTAAGCTATGGGTCTTTGCTAGGGGCTGACTGTTTGTATGAGAACCCCCAATGCTACTCTGTTCTTTTCATGCACGAACAGGTTAAAGTTTCGAGTTACATCTGGGAGCACCAAGGCGGGGGATCGACTGAATTGTTTTTTGATGTTTTGAAAGGCTCCCTGTTGAGCTTCTCCCCAGGCAAGAGGCTCTTTTTCCGGACTGTCAGAGCTTCATAAAGGGGCTTGGCCATTGCTGCAAACCCGGGAATCCAGATGCGGCAGAACCCTGCAGCTCCGAGGAACTCATGAAGCTGCCTTTTTGTGGTGGGCATAGGGATGGTACAGATCACTTTCTTTTGTTGGGGTCCAAGCGTCCAGTGCCCTTGAATGATGCTGAACCCCAGGTACTTGACCTGCTGTTTACAGATCTGAGCCTTCCTCCAAGACACTTTGTACCCAGTCTGTGTTAAAAGTTGTAGGAGAGTCTGGGTCCCTTTCCAGCAGCCTTCTTCCATTTCACTGGCAAGTAGGAGATCATCTACATATTGTAAGAGCACACACCTGCAGTTTTCTCAGGGGTAGGCAGCCAAATCTGCTGCCAAAGCTTCCCCGAAAAGGGTAGGCAAGTTTTTGAAGCCCTGCGGGAGCCGGGTCCAGGTTAGCTGAGTTTTCTGCCGGGTTTTGGGATCTTCCCATTCAAAGACAAACAGAGGCTGGCTCGCAGGAGCCAGCCACAGGCAGAAGAAGGCATCTTTCAGGTCCAGGCAAGTGAACCAGGCGGCTTCAGGCAGCTTCAGGCAGCAGCTGTCTTAACAGGGTGTACAGGTTGGGAACAACCTGATGTAAGGTGAGAGTGCTGTTATTAATGGCTCATAAATCCTGCACTGGTCAATATCTGGTCCCATCTGGCTTTTTTACTGGCAATAATGGGGTGTTCCAAGGTGACTGGCATTCGATTAGGATCCCCTCTCTCTTTAGGAAATCTATATGTTCGGCTTTTCCCAATTGCTCTTCACGGGGGATCAGATACTGCCTCTGCCGGATTGGGATCGCTCCAGGCTTCAGGTCAATGATGATAGGTGCATGGTTCCATGCCATTCCCGGTGGGTAGTTTTCTGCCCAAACCTGGGGGGAAATTTCCAGCAGTTTTCCAGATTCTGACCTGAACTTTCTTCCACATGAAGTCTCCATTCTTCGCTTCGGGGCACGGTGACGAAGAGAGTGAGGCCGGTCCCGAGACTTAAGCTTGCTGGCCCTTCAGGTTTGAAGATAATCTGGACCCCCAGTTTGGTTAAGAGGTCCCTACCAAGCAGGGGAACTGGACATTCAGGCAGGTACAGAAATTCATGGGTCAATTTGTGGCCACCGAGCTGGCAAGTTCTTGACTGGCAAAAAGGCTGTTGGTTTGACTGGGCCCCAGTTGCTCCTATGATATTAACAGTTTTTCCACTAATGGGGGTTGTGGCCACAGAATGTTCAGCACCAATGTCCACCATGAAAGTCATTGACTGGCTCCCGACTTGTAATTTGACCATGGGCTCGTGGGGGCCAAGTTCCAGTGAGCTCGGTTGCCCCTATTCAGGGTTGAGTCCTGCCAGCCCGAGCAAATGGTCTTGGGGCTCAGGTCGGTATTTCCCTTTAGGGATGTTCACTCTATGTGCTTGAGTCTTTTGGGGGCACTCATTTTTCCAGTGTCCACTCTCTTTGTAGTAAGCACATTGGTCTCTGGCCAGTGGCACCCTTCTGGCGCTTGTCCCTTTTTGAGCTGGTCCTTCTCGTCTGGTGGGGTCAGGATTTCTTAAGGCTGCTGCTAGTAGGGAGGCTTGATGTTTTATTCACTTCTTGGCTTCTCATTCGGCGACTTCATCTTGATTGACGAACACTTTGTTGGCGACTTCCAGTAGTTGAGAGATGTTCATGGCCGCGAACCCTTCGAATTTTTGGAGCTTTCTTTTGATGTCCATTGCTGCTTGTGCTACAAAAGTGGCATTCACCATCCTCTGGTTTACCGAAGCTTCTGGGTCAAAAGGAGTGTAGATCCTGAAGGCCTCGCAAAGCCATTCATAGAAATTTCCTGGAGACTCATCGGGCTTTTGAGTAACTAAAGTCATCTTTGTCATGTTTGTGGGTCTTTTAGCACCCTCTCAGACCCCTTGGAGGACCGCTTCCCGGTATTGCTGGAGCGCAGCCAGTCCCTGTTCAGTGCTGAAGTCCCAGTTAGGCTGGGTTTCTGGTGCCACTTCTCGTGCCCAATGTTCCGGGTTTAAGACACCAGTAAGGGCCTGCTCTTGCAGCCACTTTCAGGCTTTGGTCAGAATTCGTCGCCTCTCCTCCGTATTAAATAAAGTTAGGAGGAGTTGGCGGCAATCATTCCAAGTAGGACGGTGGGTTTGGAAAATAGATTCCATGAGATCAATAAGGGCCTGGGGTTTTTTCCGAGTAGGAGGGGGTGTGGTGCTTCCAGTTTAAGAGGTCTGTAGTTGTGAAGGGCTGGTAGTATAATACAGGCTTCCCAGGTTGGATGGTCCCATTTTCGCCGATCTGGGCCAGACCCTGTGTTTCATGGAGGGGCACCTGTAACGTGGGTTGTGCTGACCGGAGTCTCCTTGCTAGTGGGGTTGCAGGGCTTTCCTCAGAGGGGGTCGATGTTCCTGGAGGGGTCGAAGGTGGAGGTGTTGCTGGGAGATCTGCCTGTATTCCTGGGCTAGGAAGAGAAACTGAAGGTGGGGGTGTTTCTGGGAGATTTACCTGCACTCCTGGGCCAGGAGAAAGGGCTAGAGTGGCCGGAGCATATGGCGGTGGGGGTGGTGGTGGGTCCTCCTCCGAGGACCCTTGATGAATGACTGGCTTCCGGAGCCCCGTTTCCTGTGCAGCCAGGACCCTGCTCTGTACCTTTTTTCCAACGCACAATCAAACACAAGGGGGGCAGAGTCTGGGCTATCTCCAACCAAGAGTCAATGTAGGGAAATTGATTGGGGTGGCCAGGAGTTCCTGTGACCACCAGCCACACTGCACGGACCCTGGCTATATCCAGGGACCCTTCCGAGGTCCAGTAGACATTAAAGGTGGGCCACTCTACTTCACATAAGGCTCGGAGGGTGCTCGGGTTCATCGGATGTCATAATCTTCAGAAAAACCATTCTTGACATTTTTGAGCATGCAGTTTAAGACAGTAGGTTTTGACTGTGATGAGCCCATACCCTGCATTGGTGGCGCAAGGCAGACAAAGGAAGGGGTGCCTCTTTCAAGGCCACTCAGATGCCCGCCTGTCCACATCTCTCGCGAGAACTTAGGCTCGTCTTAGCTAAGGCGCCTGGGCAATTTCCAGGTGAGCAGTTTGTGCCAGATTACGTAGCCTCGGAAAACAGGTTGGGGCCCACACTGGCTCCGTAGCATACGCCGGGGAGTCACAGAATGGTACGGCAGGCACAAGCCCCTACCACCCACGTTCATTCACACAGTCACTCAGAGGTTATGCAGTCCCTCCCACAGGGATTGCCCTTTCTGGAATCTCAGTACTCAAGATTTCAGGAGGTAATCAGTCTCCTCTTCCGTCCAGAGATGGGCCTGACTGAGGGCTTGGCACCCAGTGCCTTATCTTTCCAGAGTCTTCTGGCACTGTTCAGCCCACCTCCCCACTGAGTCAGACCAGGGTGTAGGGACGCGGCCTGCCGGGACCGACTCAGAAGGAGGCCCCGTCAAGAGGACAGGTGGCGCCCACCTCGTTCGCTCGGAGATTGCCGTTGGCAGCACCTGTCAGGCCAAAGCTGGAGGCACAATGTGCCTTCTCTGTTGGGTTTCCCGGTCAGGGAACCAAATGTTGCAGCAGAAACGAGACTTACACAATGAGAAAGCCCAAACTGCACTAGAAGAGGCGAAGGAACAAAGTTTTATTTCGCGCTGGCCCAGAGGAGAGTTCAGTCTCCAAATTCTGAGCCCCCTTTTCCAATTTTCATAAGTTTATATAGGTACACTAAGCAGGCAAATTCCTGAGCAAGCAGGCAGGCAGGGTTACAAAAGTAAAGAAGTTAAGTTCCTTTAGCTTTCTAAAAGCAGAAGGCCACGAGGGAGGGAAAAGAGTCATTATCTGTATAGAGTTGTAAATTTCAATTCAAAGGGGCAGCCTGGAGTGCTTGTCTTCCTGACAGGGATTCCGAGGAGAAAAGGGGAGGATGAAGGGGAGAGAGAGGCTAGGGACCCTGGTGAGTTTATTTTCTTGAAGCTGTGGGTTTCTGCTGAGGGCGGGGTTGGGGGAGTCCCTGCGCTTCCCTTATCAATATATAAAACTGAAGATAAATCTGTCAAATATTGGATTTGTAAAAATTTAATTGCTTTAAAATAATGGTCTACAGGAAAATGACATCGGTTCATTTTGAGGCTTGAGACACATATAAAGATAAAATTTATCACAAAAGCATAACAAAGAATGGGAAAGATGAACTGCATTTCTACTACTCCAAGCTGAATAATCCTGAGGGCAACCACTGTGAAAGGAGACAAAATTGCCAATGTAAGGAATGAAAGAAGGGATAACACTGTAGTTCCCCACAAATAATTAAGGAGAGTAATAAAATTTTGTAAATATCCTATTGCTGTTAAATTTCATTAATTAGATGAAAAATACAATTTTTTAAAAGATGTTCATACCAGAAACATAAGTTACCTGAAAAGGTCTGCACCTATTCAAGGAACTGAATTATTCCTAAAAAACAATCTACATGAAAAAAAATATTATTTTCCCAATGTGAAAAACTCATGTTTCCCTCAGACTGTGGAATGTGGACAGAGTACTATGTGAAACCTCTACATACAAGAAGAAGAGGATAGCATCTTGCAAGATGGTAGGGCAACAACATGGAAAAACCTGGGGACCAGGACTAACTCATGGAAATGAGATACCACAAACCCTAGTAAGCAAAAGTCTGCATTGTAACATCTAAGGAGGATACTTTCCCCATTGTTGAGCCACTCTGTTACTGAAACCCTTTTTATTTCTATTTATTTTTATTTTTTAATAAAGCTTTAGGTTACATTGTTACATTGAAAATATTGGGGATTCCCATATGCCCCACCCCCTCCCTCTCCCTCACTTTCCCACATTAACAACATCTTTCATTAGTGTGGTACCTTTGTTACAACTGATAAACACATATTGAAGCATGGCTACTAACCATGGTCTATAGTTTACATTATTGTTTACAATTTGTACTTCACAATTTTATAGGTTTTGACAGAATGTATAATGGCCTGTATCCGTTATTGCAATATCATGCAGAACAATTCAAATGTCCCCAAATTGCCCCATGTTACACCTATTCTTCCCTCTCCCTCCCCTCAGAACCTCTGGTGGCCACTGCCTTTACACCAGGACAGCCTGTACCTAAGCTCTGTTCTTATCCATATCAAATCACCTGATACATCTTTCTTTCCTTTATAAAGTTCTTTTTTTCTGTAAATAAGATGATAAGATTTGAAAAGATTTAGCTGGTATTTCTGTTCTACTGTTTACTCTCAGCATCTGTGTAGAATGTCTGTCAGCAATATACACCTGTAACAAGCACGGTTATTTTTGTTAATTTTTTGAAAAATATAATAAAGAAATGGATTATATTTCAACTCTGACAAGAGTATATTATACTTTTGTAGAAAAAGTCATACTATAGAATGGTGATGAAGAACATGAACTCTAGTCAGCCTATCTGCGTTCAAATGTGAGCTTATCTTTAACCTTTTGACTAACCATAAACCAGTTCTTCATCTCTCTGTGCCCCAATTCTATCCTCTGTAAAATTCACCCATGCAAGTACATTTATTGGGGCATTCTTCTAGGTCATGGGGATACAGGAATGAACCTAATTGGCAATCATCTTGTTCTCAGAGAACTCATAGTGGATGAAAACAGAGAGGAAACGAAAGACATAAACAAAATATAAAATATTTTTTGGGTTTACTGTTATGAAAAACAAATTCAGCAAGTATGAGGGAAGGAGTAGATGTGATTTTAAATAGTGTGGTGGGGCATGGTCTTATGAGGAAGAGAATGAGAAAAAATCCAGTTATGTGGGCAAAGAAAATTTCAGGAAGATTAAAAAATAGAAAAAGTCTGGCCATTATCAGGAGTAATTAGTATAGGGAAGGAGAAGTATGGGGAGGTCAGAGTGGCCACACCAAAGAAAGCATGACAGACACAAAAATGAAGGATGCATTCAGAAGATTAAGGAGGAGACACAAGATCTTGTTGGCCTTGGAGGCTCTTATAATGGGAGTCATGTAGGTTTTACAAAGCAAAATGACATGATCCAAATTACATTTAAGAGTAATAGTCTAGCCATACATTCAGATTAGAGTCAGATTAGAGGGATAAGGCAGAAAACAGGGAGGCCAATCTAGAAGCTTCAACTATGATTTAAAGATGGAGATGATGGGTCTTTTGGCCAGGGCTATAGCAGAAGAGGTGTTGAGAAATAGTCACACTCCAAAGATATTCTGTACAGAGAAGCAATATGATATGGTGATGGACTGTTTGTGAGGTATGTGACATAGAGAAAATCAGAGTGTTATTCTTAAGACTTTCCTGAACATGTAGGAGGATGGCTTCCCATTTTCCTGAACAAAGATGTTTCAAGAACCTACCTGACAGTTATCTTGAGAAGTTAATCTATGTTAATTATATACCTAAAATCCTTTAACTATTGTCTAGCACTCAGTAGGTACTCAGTAAATATAACCCATTTTCCCCATTATATAATATCAATCATTTGCAATAAAAACTAATGTTCAAATTTTGTCATGCTCTATTCCAGACTTATTTTATTTAACATTATTTAAGGGTCCAACTTTCACAATACATATCATTTTGACATACTACTATGAATAAAATTAGTCTTAAAAAAATACCTCAGACCAAATCTTACATAAAATATGATATGCAATGAAATACGTAGGAATAACAGATACCTGTTATTCTAATGTTTTCATATTTTCCAAAGTTTACATTACATTTATTTAATAACAACATAAACGCTCTCTAAAATATGAAACGATAGGATAATCTGTATTTAATTAAGACTTCAGGACTCGCGCCCCTACGGCCTGGGGAGACGGTCTGCCTGGAGCCCCCAGGGCAGGCGCGGCAGAAGAGTGCGCGCTCGGGAAGGGCCGGCCGCCACCATAAGGTCTTGAGAGTCCTGGGGCTGCTGGAGCCCCGCGCTGCGCCACCCGCGTCCATTGTCTTCTGGGTCCGGGTCCGGGACTAGTGGCGGTAGCCTGCGAAGCGCGGTGGAGCCAGGCCCGCGCGGCGTCTGTGGGCTCCTAGACGCTCTTTGCCCCCGCAGCCGGTAAAGGTCCTGGGCTGGACATGAGGTGGAAGGCCAAGGCCGCGGCCGCGCCCAAGGTCTCGGGGCTGGAGCGGAGCCGCGAGCTGAGCACAAAGGTGCCCTTCCTGGTGGCCCTGCCCAGCCCCGTGGTAGCCCCCGCAGCCACCACGACCGCCGCTGTCGCGCCCTCCTCAGGTCCTCCGCCAGGCGCCCGGGCCAGCCGTGAGGAAGGAAGCCCCCGCCCTGCCCCGCGCCACCCTGCAGCCTCTGCCCGCGCTCGCCAGTGCCTGGTCCAGCTCCCAACTCACGTGCCTCTCTCACTGGGCGCCTTCCCGGCGACGGCCAGCTCACGCACAACGGACTGCGCAGCCTCAGCAGGAGCAGCAGCGCCGGCCTCGGCCTCTCGGAGCATGCGGCCCTGTCGCCTCACAGGCCCGGCCCCAGCCTCTCTACCTCGCACTTTGCACTCTGGTCCCAGGCCCAGCACCAGCACCACGCGCGGCCATGTACAGCGCCCCTGCCCCCTGCCCCTGCACTTCCCGTCAACAGCCCGCTCATCCCAGGACACCCAGCCGATGCCAGCCTGTTGGGCTCTTTCCCCCGGGGATTCTGGTTAATAACGAGCTACTTAGACAAAAGCTGAACAGGCGTTTTCTGGTCCAGAGCATGGAGCGCTCCGCGGCCTCGCTGGGCCCCGGAGCTCTGCTCCTGGCGGAGTTCCACCCGCACCAGCACACACACCAGCACACATTCGCCCCCTTCCCCGCGGGGCTGCCCCCAACGCCGCTCTTGCCACCTACCGCACCCCCGCCGATTAACAAGTACGCTCCCAAGCTGGTCAGCCCCTACTTCCGACATTCCAACTTCCTCCCGTCCTACCCTCCCACCATCCCAGGGATGGCCGGCCTGTTCCCACACCCAGGCCCCTTCAGTTCCCTGCAGGGCGCGTTCCAGCCCAAGATGTCAATCTCAACCGAGATAATGGCGGGCTCAGTGCAGTTCACTCTCTTCTGCAGAAAGCTCCTGGGGTGCCAGAACCTTACCAGACGGCAGCCAGGAAACCAGGGAAAAGGTGCAGGTGCAGATAGCTTGGCAGATCCACCATCACCAGCAGAAGGTCAAGCAGTTGCTGCCAGACCCCCACAAGCTGGAGGTGGGCACAAACTTGGACTTGTTCAGCAGGCCCCCTACCCCGGGCATGTTTGCTGGATTCCATTGCCCACAGGATCTCGCATGGTCCCTCTTCTCCATCACAGATGCTGCCCATCCTGTCACCCACCCATTCGGACCCTCAGCCCATCAGAGCAACTTCCTGCCCACTGGTCACCTGGCAGACCCTTTGAGCAGGTGAAGCACCTTTGGGGGCCTCAGGAACCTGGGGAGCAACGCCTTCGGAGGCCTGGGAAGCCCCGCGCTGACCCTGGGGGCTGCGTCTTCACCCACAAGGAGGCGGCCTCGCTGCACGGCCTGCCCAGCCCCGAGGTCTGGAACTGGTTCCACCGGGCTCCACCCTCCTTCCCCGCCACGGCCTTGGCCCAAGCCCATGGACGGAACACATCCCTGCTCTGACCAACTACAACCGGGAGCCGGACAAGGGCAAGGAGGAGCGAGAGCAGGACGTCCTGGAGAAGCCGCGCCTACCCAGCCGGGCCTCACCCACGTCTGCCCCGCCGTGGGCCACTGAGTCAGCAGCCTCCTGCTTGGCGGTGGCCACGCCAAACCGCAGGCCGCCGAGCCACGCGTCAAGGAGAACCGCTCGCCGGCCAAGGAGGCCGGGAAACGGTGGCCGCAGGAGGACGGCGCCAAGGCGGTGCGGGCGGACAGCCTGCGCCTGCTAGGCCGGGAGCCCGCACGCCGGCAGCTCCAGGGCGCCGTGAAGATCAAGGAGGAGCGCGGGCAGGACCCTGAGCCCCCGCTGCCGGGGGACGTCCGGGAGCGACCCCTCGGCCCCGAGCCCCCGTCGGGCCGCGAGCGCCTGGGCGCGCCGCGGGGCTTCGCATGGGAGCC
>JAQZBX010090343.1:0-12524 GCA_029593785.1 Cabassous unicinctus
AAGGAAATCAAAGAAGACTTAAATAAATGGAAAATATTCCCTGTTCATGGATAGGAAGACTAAACATCATCAAGATTTCTATCCTACCCAAACTAATCTACATATTTAATGCAATCCCAAAAAAATCAGCACTGTATGTTTTAATGAATTGGAAAAACTAACTACAAAATTTATTTGGAAGGGTAAGAGGCACTGAATTGCCAAAGACATACTGAAAAAGAAAAATGAAGTTGGAGTTATCATGCTACCTGACTTTAAAACACACTACAAAGCTAAAGTGGTCAAACCTACATGATATTGGAACAAGGATAGACCTACTGACCAATGGAACCGAATTGAGAGTTCTGAAACAGATCCTTGCATATAGGGTCATCTGATATTTGACAAAGCCACCAAGCCCACTCAGTTGTGAGAGAGTGGCCTCTTCAGCAAATGGTGCTTGGAGAACTGGATATCCATATAAAAGAATGAGAAAGAAACACCATCTCACACCTTATAAAAAAACCAACTCAAGATGGATCAAAGATCTAAATATAAGAGCCAAGACCATAACGACCATGGAAGATAATGTTTGTAAATATTTTGAAAGGAATAGAAATTTTGAAAGCACATCATAATGTTTCTAATATGTAGTGCTAACATATAGTATGATAGTGATTTGGGTTTTTTTTTTGTTTTGTTTTTTTTTCTTTATTTTATGGAGTAATGAATATGCCCTTATATTGATTAACATAATGAATGCATAACCAAGTGATTATCTAAATACCATTGATTGTACACTGTAGATAAATTATATGATTTTTCAATAAGAAAAATAGGGTGAATGGCGAAAAATACACCAAATGTAAGATATAAACTATAGATAGTAGTAATATTTTGAAAATGCTATTTCATGGATTTTTAAAAAGTTTCAAAACAATGCAAGGTGATGGTGGTGGGGTGAAATATAAGAGCATTGCATAATGTTATGCACGTTTGTTTTGTAAGTTTATAACTTTTACTATGTACTTTTTGTTTATGTATTTTCATGTATGAATGATATACTTCAATAAATTGCTTTTAAAATGAAAAAGATGTGCTCTATTCACATCCAAAATACATTCATTTCATCACAACCTCCTAAAGTCTTGAGTCATTTCAGAAACATTGCCAAGTACAAAGTTTCATTAAAATTTGCTGTATATGTGGCCTGTGCTGGAACACAATTCCCTTATATCTGTGGATCTGTGAAACGTAGTAAACAATTTATCTGCTTCCAATATACAATGGAGGGACAGACATAAGACAACCATAACCATTCCAGAAAGAAGGCATTGGAAGGAAAACAGGTGTCAAGGTTCCCCCAAATTTCTAAAACTCATCAGTGCAAATGACATTAGATTTCCAGGTCTGTGAGTGACCTAAGGACCAATGTTTTGTCCTCGGTTCTCCATAACACAGTAGCCCTTCCATTTCCAAGGACTTGTGCAGAGACCTTCTTCTCCCCCAAACAGCATGCTAAAGGCCCTCCCATCTGACACTGGGCTGCAGCCAGGCTCTCCCTGAACAATGAGGCACAAGGCCCACCCTGCCAATGTACTGAAGCAGATGTTCTGCCCCTTAAAAAAGCAAGGGTAAATCTGCCGTATCCACACATAGCAGGGACTGCTCTCTTGGCATGAGGAAATCTCTTCATTCCAGAACTTGACTCCCATGGTTCTGCTATTGAAGTCATTCTTCCTTTAGTTCATCCCTTCTCTGTTACTTTCAGTCCAGGCTGACAGTGGTTCTGTTCAGACAAATTTTGTAAATATTTTGTCAGCTTTGCAAGAAATTCACAGGGGTCCATATCATCAGATAACAACATTTTCCACAGGTCCTTCCTGAAAAGCAATATTTCAAATCCTAACTTTTCTCACTGTAATGGCTGACTGTATCCATGTTCAGTTAAATTCCCACTTGGAGCCTTAATCTCCAAGGACTAATTCCTGAAGCACATAAATTTCCCTGATAGAGCCACTTCTAGCCATTGTCTCAGAGCACACCATCTGGATAGACTTAGAGTTTTGCAAACCATTAATTTCTAGTTTCCTTGTTCTCAAGAGTTCATTTCTCAGCTTATTTTTATTCACTGTCATTTCATTATAAGCTGAAAGGAGAACCCAAGTGGCACCTTCCACACTTAGCTTCGAAGTATCTTCAGCTAAGTTTCCAAGTTCATTATTTTCAAATTCTCCCATCCCTCCAACATCAGAACTCAGTTTTGCCAATTTCTCTGCCACTTCTAATAAGGATCACCTTTCCTCCAGTTTCCAATAATTCATTCATCATTTCTTTCTAGGGCCTGATCAGAATTACCGTTAGCATCCATATTTCTAATTAAAGACATTGAAAGAAACCTAGGCTTTTTCTATCAAGCACCTCAGTGTTCTTCCAGCCTCAATACAGTACCCAATTCCAAATTGATTTAGGTATTTGTAATGGCAGGACCACACTCTTGGTACCAAAAAACTGTTAGTTTCCTTGCTGTTAAAGTAAATATGCAATGAGCTGGATTAAATAATAAGAATTTATTGGCTTATGGTTTTGAGGTTTGAATTCTAAAATAAGGTTTCATCCAAGCAATGCTTCCCCCAGAAGACTGTGTGATTGTGGGCTTGTCTGCCACATTATAGTGCACATGACAGCCCCTCCTGGCTTCACCTATCTGGCTTCACCTGATTCTGGATTCCATTGCCTTTCATATTCCAGCTTCTCCTTGTGACATTCTCCATTTCCATGACCTTTCTTAAAAGCCCTTCAGTAAGAGGATTAAGGACCATTCTGATTTAGCTGGGCCACATATTATGTGAAGTAAATTCATCCAAAGTTCATATTTACCAAAGTTCACACATGCAGGAAAGAATTAAGATTAAGATCATGTTCTTCTGGTGTACACAGTTCCATGTCATGATATATGTATTGATTCCAAAATCCAAAGATACCCACTGGAAGTTGTACCTCTTTTTTTATTCCAGGAAAGGCCAGATGCCACAGCTTATCATTCATATTAGAAGGGATATCACAGCATGTCCCACAACAGAAGCTGCAGATAATTTCACTGAGATGAAAGTTCACTGAATATTTCTCAGATTTATTTCCAACCCTCTGAAGTGCAATTCTTTTACCAATAATTCCAGACCAGTTGCTGATTCTTCCTTACTATGTGCAATTAGCATAATGCCATCAATACAATGGATGAGGTTTTGTCATATGTAAAGGAAAGGCAATCAAGGTCTCTGATGAACAGGTTATTACATAGTGCAGGAAAGTTGATTTATCCCTGACGTAAGATAGTGAAAGTGTATTATTGGCCTTTAAAGCTGAAAGAAAACTATATCTAGTATTTTGTGCTAATGAGTATAAAGAAAAAAAAATTCCATACCAATATTGGCAATACCAGGAAAAAGGGAATGTGTTAAAATGCTCAAGCAATGATATCACATAGGAACAGCAGCCTTATTTGGATTTCATCACCTGGGTAACTTTAAGATAGTCCACATCATCTTCCAAGGTCCACCTGTTTTCTGCATAGGTCAAATAGGAAAGCTGAATAGAGATACAGATGAAAGAAACAATACTGAATACTTTAAATCCTTCAAGGTGAGTCTAATCTGTGCCATTTGTTCTGGAATATGGCATTGCCTTTGATTTAGTATACTCTTAGCCATAGGCAGCACTAGTGACTCTCAGTTGTCCTTTCTTTTGAAAATAGCCCTCACTGCAAGATCAGGGAAACAATCTGGAGATTCTTCCAGGTGCTAAGTATGTTTATGCCAATTATGCATTACAGAACTGGAGAAATATCCTCAGGAAGTGTTCAGGGACACACTGAACCACTGTGGGACAAACTTGAGCTCAGTCAATTGATCACATGACCTCCACATACTTTTTCTCTGAGTGTTAGGCCACAGAGACATTTGTGCCCCTGGAATTAGTGGTGATATGGAGCTAGTGTCCAAAATCAGTGAAAATTCTGATTGTTTCCTTTTATGCAATGCACACAAACCCTAAGAAAAGGCCATAGTTCTCTTTGGGGAAGGCTGAGAGAAAGATTAACAGTATAAATTTTGGTTAATGTAGTGGAGTTGTTCTTTAAAGGAACAAAATCTTCCTTTCATTTGAGAATTTCCGGGTATGTAAATTGTCTCAAATCTGGAAATTGAGAATCTGTGACCCTTGGTTTTTGTGATTCAAATTAGACTTTTGTTCACTGACCCTAGAAGTCTTTCATTTATACAAATCAATTGAGAGTTTAGTAGACTGTTCACTTATTTCATTTCTAAGTACCCTATGATCATATACCCAATGTTATAGGTCTCTACCAATCAGACTATGCTGATTACTGTTTTGTCTTTGCTGTCCATGATAATAACTATACCCATCATGGCAGTTTGATATTACTTATGAATTCCAAAAAGAGATATAGATTATGTTTGTAAAGAAATCTGTTCCTCTGGATGTGATAACACTTTGATTTTATTAGAGTCAGCTGAGACATCTGATTAAATTATATTAAGATTAGAGCTTTGACTCAACCATGTCATTAGAATGTCAGTCCCTTTGGTGGCTGATAAAACAGACTCTCAAACAGAAGTGGACACACAGAAAAGATACACAAAGGATCCTGTGGCCCCAGGAAGAGAGATGAGCTTTATAGTTTACTGCTGATCTTGTGAAGAGATCAGAGCAGCTGAGCCTTGAAAGAAATGAGCCCCAGAGAGAGATGAACCTTATGTCAGACTACAGCTGAGATCAGAACAAGCTGGGATCATGGAGCCTTAAGAATAAGAAGGAAGGCTGAACCAATCCAGACATCATCTGTCATCATCTTCAACACATGGCCAATGACTTTGGGTGAGAAATTATGTTTTATGGTACCTTGAGTTAGACTCTTTAGGGTTTTGTGACTGTAAGGTTCTACACCAAATAAATACTCCTTATAAAAGCCATCAGAGTTCTGGTACTTTGCAGCACCCCTTTGACTGGCTAATACACCCACCTTATCATTCAGTTGCTGCTACTTGACCACTGTCAACCCCAGTTCCAAATATTCTCATTGATTTAAGGATCCCAGTTCATTGGCAGCAGGTCCTACTACAATATCTGACCTACATAGAAGAACAACCACAAATCTCTACAAAGATGCTGAGGCTATCCTCACAAATTTATTTATAAAAGTCATGGTGAAGGATGTGTACTTTGTTAAGTACTTGGGTGGATGAGCTGTTCTTGCCTGATAAATCCACTCTAAAATTATAATCTCCATTTGCCTTTGGACACCTTTTTCTACAAAATACCAAGGCAGTTCTGGAATCTCAAGTTCATTTAATGTAGGCCATATATTGGTCCATGATTCAGCCTACAAACAAAACAAAACTATTGAAGACCTTCTAGCTCATTGACCTATAAATTTTAATTTCTACTTACTGGGACCCTATCAATCAGTTCAGACTTATACTACTTTTATATACCTTGCACCATATCCCTCACCCTTAATATCAATTCCCACACATAATCCTCAGATAACTTTTATGTGGGAATGGATATTGAAGGTATGGGATAGTTGTAGATGAAAATGAAATTTCCCTGATTTCTTTCTGTATAAAGTGTAAAAATCATTCAGTCCTTTTGGAATACAGCACAAATCCTCTTATGTCACACTTTGAACCTCACATTTTGAGTTCTGCCTAGTCTTTAGTCTAGTTAAATAATGACAGGTGATGGGGTTGTTGCTGAGGACAATTAGCAGTGTCTTTCAAGTCAACTACCTCAAGAGATTCCATTAGATTTTCATTTCATCAGGCAAAGCACGGTTAATCTCCTCAGATGAACATTAAAGAACTGCTTCATTGGCAAAAGAAGATTCAGGGGAATTTAGAGGTTCAATATCCCCAACTTCATTATCTTTCTTATGTCCCCATTTCAATGATCAGGATCCCTTTCCTTCCCAATCACTTTAATAGCAGACACCCTGCAAATTTGGGAATTCAATCTGTGCTGTCATTCTGCTATTTGTACCATGAGACTCTGTGGTTTTCATATATCTCAATATCATAGCTACAAGATATAAGGGCTTCTTTTAAGGCACAAACAGGAACTTTCATGTCATTTATCTGTCATTTAACCTGGGAATTTTAGGTCATCCTTTTATTTCAACAATTTAGTTAGCATATTTAAGACAATCATCCAATCTCATTATACTCATTAGCTTGACAAAAATGGTCTAAGATATCAAAAACCAGTCACGCAGAACTTTGGCTTTAATAGATAATTCTTTGAGTGTCAAGTGGTGATACCATGTTTATCATGACAATGGTCATGATCCATCAATTTCTTCTTTATGATTGGAAATAAAGTCATCAGTGCCTTTAAAACTAATTCAATTAAATAATAAATTTCAGAATCCCCAGAATCATTTTGGTAAATTTATCCTGAAGATTCTGATCTTTTAGAACCACTTTTGATGTCAAAATCTGTATCAGTCTGTGTTTTCCAGAGAAGTAGAAGCAAAGTGTTTGTGTGTAAAATTTATTACAAGGAATTGACTTGTTAGATTGTGGGTGCTATTGAGTCCAAATTCCATAAGGAAAGCAGCAAGGTGGAAATTCTGGTAAGTACTTATATTGAAGTGTTGAGGTAGTAATTGTCTTGACTTCTGGAACCTTCATTTTTTTCTATTAAGTCCTCCAACTGATTGAACTAAGCTCACTACTATCATGGATGGTAATTATCTTTACTTATGGTAAATTTATTTTTGGAGCTAATCTAATCTGTGAAATACCTCCACAGTAACAATTAGGCCACTATTTGATCAAACAACTAAACACCAAAAACTAAATACTTGCAACATCACTCAGGATGATTCCCAAATCCCTGAGTGATGTTGCAAAGACAGATATAGGCCATTTTGCATCATCACATAACATGTAGAACTGTGTGGGTAGAGTGAAGACAACAATGGGAACTATGTCCGTGCTTAAAGGCAAAACCCCAGGATGCGTTTATCAATTGCAATGAATGTGCCACACTAATGATGGATGCTCATGTGGGAGGGTGTGGGTGGTCTGGGGAGTGGGGCATATGAGAATCCCTCTATTGTTTGTGTAACATTTATGTAATCTAAGTATCTCTCAAAAATTAATAATAAAAAATACTTTAGAGGCAAAAAAACTAAATAATTGACACATAAAATTAAATATCATAATGAAGTTCAACAAATTTCTTAACCTTAAATATTTGTTTCTGTATTTATAAAATATTGATATCAATAACTTTCTTTAAGAGGTAACTATGAGAAAGGAATATATATAAAGATATTTCACAAGTAGTACATTGAGTAAACTATGTTTCACACTAAATATTTTATCAAAATTCATGATGAAGATAGTGATCATTAGATGAAGGTGAAATAAAGCAACAGGGTAAGAAAATTTTGGAGGTGATAAGATTTGAGTAACAATGTAGACTTTTCTTTTCATTTTCCTATACAAGGAAATAGATTTTTTATTTCTAAGACAAATTCTATTAGGTTTGCAACTCATTTGCAATGTATTCCTTGCTGAATTAATTTTCCTCATTATTATAAAATCTAATCACATTATTTTCCTTACATTAGATCTTATGGTATAATAGAGGTTTATAATGTTCAGCAACACCTTGGGTTCTTTTCCTTTCTCAATGCCCAATAAAATGATATTTCCCAAGCTTTTTTAGAGTTGTGTTGGAGACTATGTGATTCAGTTCTGGTAGTTGGAATGTAGACAGAATTGATGAAGCCCCTTCCAGGCATGGTCTTTAGACAATGTCCATGGGTGTCTTTAGCCCTCATTTCAGCTTCTATAATGACTTTTATGCTTCAGATGTTGTAACTACAAGATTTAAAATTGTGGGTCTATATGTTAACTCCTTGAGGAAAAACATCCACAAGCACACAGACTGCAATAGATTGCAAAATGAGAAAGAAGTAAACATTTGTTTTATATCATTGAGATTTGGTAATACAATTACAGAAACTATGGACTATTATGATTATAACACATCATTGAGATTTGTGACAAGATTACATAAGCTCGTTTGTCCCATCCTTCTGTGCTAAGTACATCTAAAACACCTATAAATAATACCTCAGGCCACTATACAGAAATCTGAAGGATTGGCAATAAAGTAGAATGACCTGAAATTTCAATATTACTACCTTTGGCAAAAGGTGTTCTATACCCAGTACCTACTGGCCCTCCAACTAGTGACTGAAGTTGATCAAGTAAACAATTTTCCCTTCATACAGTAGCAGAAAAGAAAGGGAAACCTCTGGCACCAGGTGCTCTTCATTCCCTGATGAAGGAAAACTAAGACAATTTATCTCTACCAGACCTAATGTTGCATAATTGCCAAAGCAGTACTAGAAACAGAAAATAAATGATAACAGAAGAGGGCCTAGAACTTCAGAAAGGACAAGATATCATAAAAATAGAGAAAATCTGGATGCATTATGTATCCCCATTTTAATGTTATTTATTTATTTTACCTATTCCCTGTGAATTTCTTAATAATATTTGATGATTAAAGCAATAATTATAACACCTAATGTGTTGCTAAATTTGGTGTTCAATGTATGTGAATTAACAAGACCATTTTAATAAAAATTTGGGAAGTTATAGTAACCTAAATGGAAGTAGTTGTTTAACACACATAAAGTGGTAAACAGCTGATACCAGTTACATATGTATATTATAATACCTATAACAAGCACTAGGAGCATCATACAAAAGGATATATTCAATATATTCAATGTATGTTTCAAGACTCCCACTTGAAACATAATAATATAGGAAGGTTGAAAGTTAATAAGATGTTTAAAAGGCATGCCATGGATATATCAACTTAAAAAACAGATGTGGCTATATTAATAATACATAAGTAGACTTCAGAGCAAGAAAATTACTAGTGACAAGAAGGAACATCACAAAATGAAAAATGGATATCTCTACCACAAAATATTGACATTGCTATATGTGTATGTACCAAGTTAAAAAGCTTTAAAATAAATGAAGGAAAACTGACACACCTGAAAGGAGAAATAGATGAGTACACAATTACACTTGGTGATTTCACAATCCACTCTCAAGAAGTGACAGAACACTGAGACAGAAAACTAGTTGTAACACTATCAATCAACAAGATGTGATTTAGATTTATAAAATACTCTATCCCCAAATAGCAGATGATGAATTCTTTCCAAATGTCCATTCTCAAACATAAACTATATCATGGGTTATATAGCAAATGTCAATTTTTTAAAAATTGAAATCAAACAGAGTCTGTTCTCTGAATATAATGGAATAAAACAAGATATAAAAAATATAAAGACAAGAGAATAATCTCCAAAATCTTGGAAAATACACAACTTATTTCTCAAAATCCATGATTCTAAAAGGAATTATCAAAGGTAATAAAAAAAATTCATAAAATTTCATGACAATTAAAATAAAAATGTCAGCAGTTAAAGGATGCAGACAAAGCAGCATTGGGAGAGAAATTTTTAGCACTAAAATCTTATATTATAAAAAAGGAAATATAGTAAATCTATACTCTAATTTTCAAGTGTCAGGACACTAGAAAAAAAGAAGAGCAAAACAAACAAAGAAGCAACAAAAAAGAAAGAAATATGAAAGAAATTAAAACAATTCAATGACATTTAAAATAGGAAAAGAATGGAGAATATCAGAGTAACTAGTTGATTCCCTCCCACATTAATAAAATTGATAAAGTTCTAAAATGACTGACAAAGATAAAAAGAGAAATGTTAGAAAACACCAATTATCAGAAATGAAACAAGGTTATGACTATCATGCTGCAGAAATTAAAAGTAAAATGAATAATAGGAACAACTTTACTTGCATAAATTTAACAACTTAGAAGAAATAGATGAATTCCTTGAAACTACAAACATGAAAATGTCAACCAAAGTTAAATAAATAATCAATATATTCCTATACTACTACAGAAATTTAATTATTAGATAAAACACTCCAGAAAAAAAAACTCCAGTCCCAGGTTTTTTACTGAAAAATTTACTAATTTTTAGAAGATGAATTAATAGCAGTTCTGTACACTGTCTTGCAGAAAAAGCAGGTAATACTTCCCAACATACTTTATGAGGCCAATACTACCCTGATTCAAAGTATAGATGAACATAGTATCCAAGGGAAAATTATGCACCAATATTTCACATGAATTGAGAAGGAAAAACACAAACAAAATATTAGTAAATCAGCAATGTACAAATATAATTTTACAACACAACTAAGTGGGATTTATCCAAGACTGGTTTAATAACCAAACATTAATCAATGTGTTCTTGTTAAGAGGGTAAAGAATTATGATATGACAATAGCTTTTTTGCAGAAAAAAAACATTTCTCAAAACACAATATCTTTCCATTATTAAAAGAAAAAATTTCAGGAAAATAAGAACAGAGGAGAGCTTCCTCAATATAATGAAAGCATAAACAAAACTAAATGAAAGGTGAAAAAAAACTATGTTTATTCTTCTTTGAGAAACCTGGATCCAGTAAGTGAGTAAACATCTAACTACTCTGCCATGCTCTATGTTTTTGACCACAAGCACCCATAGACACACAGCCCACCCTCATACACCTACTCTTCATATGCTTGGAGTAACAAGACTGTGAGTTTCTCCCTCTGATTCTGTAGCTTTTAACACCCTTTCTTCACCACCTATAGCTACACTACTGTCCCCATGCAGATTTGTATTTTTTTAAATTAATTTATACATTGCCATTGCTCAGAATGCTAAGACAATTGCAGAAGCACTGAGAAATCCAGGGAAGACAAGTTTTCCACAACTATATATCTATAGTAATAAAGATGGTATGGTACAGTAGAAGGGACAGAGAAATAGATAAATGGAACAAAATAGATAACTCATAGGAAATCCCAACTGATTTTTGAAAAAGTGCAAAATAACTTCAATGAAGGAATGATGACCTTTCCAACAGATGATAATGCTGAAAATATTGGGTATCCATGGATGTTTGGGGAGAACCTAAATTTCACAATGTATACAAAAATAAACTAAACATTGATCACATAGAGAAGCCAAAATTTAAAACTATAAAACTTTTAGAAGAAAACACAGGAGAAAACTTCAAGACTTGGTTCTGTGAAAAGAAAAAAATTTGTATAATTTTATGAAATAATAAGGTACCAGATTGGAGAAAATATTTGCAAACCACATAACTGACAAAGAACTCATATCTAGAATGTTTAAAAGACATTTAAAACCCAACAGTAACAAAACAAAAATTCTAAATAGAAATTTAAAAAAAAGACATTCAAAATATTTTATTTATGGGAAACTTGTGAAAAGATGTTCAACATCACAATTAATTAGGAAAATACATATTATTACTATAATGAGATATTTCTACACAACTGTTAGAACAGTTAAAATAAAAGTTAAAAAGTTAAAATAGCAATTGTTAACAAGGATATGGAGAAAATGGAAATCTCCTTATTATGATTGGGAATTTAAAATGATATAATTTCTCTGAGATAAGTGTTTGACATGAAAAAAAAAAAAAAGCACAACTAAATATATACTTCCCAAAAGACACAGCAATAACAATCCTGGACATTTATCTCAAAGAAATTAAAAATAATGTTCAAATAAAAATCTGTGCATAATGGTTCACATAAGCTTTACTTGGACTAAACAAACACTGGAAACAAAAAATGTTCTTTAATAGATGAATAAACTGTTGTACTTCCATACCAAAGTGTGTGCCTCCAAAATAAAAAGGAACAAATATTGATAAAATAAATCTGATGTTTCTAAAGAAAATTATAGTAAGTGAAAAAAGAAATTTCAAAAGATTAAATATTGACTTAGTACATTTAAATACCAATTTTGAAATAACTGAACTGTAGAGATGGAGAACATATTAGTTGCCAGTAGTTAGGGATCAGGATGGGAAATGGGTGTGGTACTGAAGGTGAATCACAAAGGAACACTGTGGTGATAGAACAGTTCTGCAGTTTCATTGCAGTGATGGTTATCCAAATCTACACGTTATAAAATTGCATGGATTTACACATGCACACACAAATACAAAAATAAGTGCATATAAAAGTGATAAAATCTGAATAAGATTTGATTATTTGTCCAAGTCAATTTACTGGTTTTGATATTGTGCTATAACCATGCAAGGTAAAAGATGTTGCTGTTGGGAAAACTGGGTGAATGGAAATGGGGCCTCCTTAAACATAAAATTTATTATATATATATTTTTTATTGTGGCAAAATATACACAATGAAAAATTTGGCAATTTTAACTATTTTAAATTGTACATGACAGTGGTGTTAATTGCATCCACAATATGGTAATATCACCACCATACATTATCAAGACACTTCTATAAATACAAAAAAAAAAAAAATCTCCACAAAATCCTCTGTGTTTAGAAATAAGTTCTGGTTTCACC
>JAQZBX010090344.1:0-12524 GCA_029593785.1 Cabassous unicinctus
AACCCTTAGGCACCCCATAGGCTGATCCATTTTAATGATGATATCATGTTGAATGGACCTACTGAACAAGAAGTAGGAAGTACTCTAAACTTACTTGTAAGGAATTTTGTGTCAGAGGATGAGAGATAAATCCAACAAAAATACTGTGGCCTTCCAGCTCAGTGAAATGTCTAGGTGTTCAGTGGTGTGGGACATGTCTTGATATCTCTTCTAAAATGAAAGATAAGCTATTATTGTATTAGACCCCTCCTACAACCAAAAAGAAGCACAATGCTTAGTTGGCTTCTTTGGATTTCAGAGACAACACATTCCTCATTTAGGTGTGCTATTCCCACCTATTTACCAAGTGACCAGAAAAGCTGAACAAGAGGAGGCTCTGCAACAGGTCCAGGCTGCTGTACAAGCTTCACTGCCACTTGAACCATATGATCCAGCAGATCCAATGGTACTAGAAGTGTCAGTGTCAAATACAGATACACTTGGAGTCAACTAAGGAAGAGAAAACTCGGGCCTGGTTTATAGGCAGGTACCACCCAAAAGTGTACAGCTGCAGCACTGCAGCCCCTTTCTGGGACATCCCTGAAGGACAGTGTTGAGGGTAATCCTCCCAGTGGGCATAACTTTGAGCAGTGCACCTGGTTGTTCATTTTGCTTGGAAAGGGAGATGGCTGGATGTGCATTTGTACACTGAGTCATAAGCTGTTGCCAATGGTTTGGCTGGATGGTCAGAAACTTGGAAAGAACATGATTGGAAAATTTGTAACAAAGATGCCTGGGGTAGAGGTATATGGATAGACCTTTCTAAGTGGGTTAAAAAACAGAAAGATATTTGTGTCCCACATGAATGCTCATCAGAGGGTGACTTCAACAGAGGAAGACTTTAAAAATCAAGTGGATAAGATTACCTGTTCTATAGATAGAAGTCAGCCTCTTTCTCCAGCCAATCCTGTCTTTTCCCAATGGGCTCTTGAATAAAGTGGTCATGGTGGTAAAGATGGAGGTTATGCATGAGTTGAGCAACATGGACTTCCACTCACAAAAGCCAAACTGTTTACAGCCACTGCTGAATGCTGAATCTGCCAGCAGCAGAGACATACTCAGCCCCCAATATGGCATCTTCCCCTAAATGATCAGCCTGCTACCTGCTGGTAGACTAAGTACATTGGACCACTTCCACCATGGAAAGGACAGCAATTTGTTTTAACTGGAATAGACACATACTCCAGATATGGATGTGCATTCACTGCACGCAATACTTCTTCCAAAACTATTATCCGTGGATTTACCACATGTCTTATCCACCCTCATGGCAACCACATGCCTTATCCATCCCCATGGCATTCCACACAGCATTGCTTCGATCCATGAACCCCCTTCACAACAAATGATGTGTGGGAAGGGGCACATGCTCAGGGAATTCATTGGTCTTACCACACTCTCCATCATCCTGAAGCAGCGGATTGATAAAATTGTGGAATGGCCTTTTGAAGACTCAATTATGGCACCAAATAGGTGGCAATACCTTGCAAACCTGGGGCAATGTTTTCCAGGAGTCTGTGTAGCTCTAAATCAGCATCCACTCTATGGTGCTGTTTTTTCCATAGCCAGGATTCATGGGTCCAGGAATCAAGGGGTGGAAATGGGAGTGGAACTGCTCACTCTTACCACTGGTGGTCCACTAGGAAAATTTTTGCTTCCTGTCACTGCAACTTTTATCTCTACTTGTCTACAGGTCATAGCTCAAAAAAGGAGGATGCTTCCACCAGGTAACACAACAATGTTACCTTGAACTGGAACTTAAGACTACACATGGCCCCTGATCTGTGCTGTCCCACCACCTAAATCCACTCAGAAGACTGTGGGCTGTCCCCAACGTCTACACTCTGCAATTTGACCTTTCCCCCTACTAGCAAGCTTCTCTGTAAATGAAGAGAGCAATACACACCTTACAGGGTCTCTGGGTAGACTGAGTATGATCATGATTTCAAGAATTGTATTTGTCAGGGTTCCCCAGAGAAACAAAACCAAGGCAATAAGTATATATTTAAGAGATTTAGGATAAGAAATTGACCCATGTAAATGGGGGGGCTGGCAAGTCTGAACACTGTAGGGCAGGCGGCAGACTAGAATCTCCTTTCAGGTGATAGCAAAGTCTTTAAGCCAAATTCCCCAGGGGAAATTCCAGGTATAGGCAGTGTTGAAATAGAGGCAGAAATTCTTCTGACCTCTGATGCTTAGTCTGGGTTTTGAGACCTCCAACTGATTACATGAGGAGATAACCCACATTGCTGAAGGAAATGGCCTGTGGTGGTTGTAGATGCATTCCACTGATTGTAGAAGAAGATCCCATGCACCAAATATCCTCAGGAAACAAGCAGGCCAGTTTCATTGCTCAACTAAACAACCAGGCACCAAAACTCAACCACATTGGCATGTGAAATGGACAAGCATGTTCCCTGGACATTATTGTTTATCAAATTATTAGAAGTGCTTTTTCTCTCCAGATAGCAAGATTCTCTCCCACTATCTTCTAAACTATGTGGTTTTGCTTCATTTTTCAGCCACAAACAAAGAAAGAGATTACAGTAGAAATCTCTGAATTCTGAGAATCTTCTAAGTCCTTCTCATGAACATTGCTAGGGCAGGGAGGATATTATCAAGAGGGTTTACATGGAGCCCCAGGGGATGACTGGGGCTGGTCAGAGAGTATATAAGGAGCAGCTCTCCAAGGTCACTGCATGCTGCAAACCCACCCTTTCCTGAGTGCTTGAGCTTAGGAAGGAAGCATGAGGTGACTCTGGGTCCTGGGGCTGGCGGCCCTCTCCGAGGGCTTGGTCACGTGCGTATGGGGACTGCAAGAGCACCAGCTCTCCTTTGGACTCCTTACTGTCTGGCTTTCCAGCCTCCCTGGGGCTGAGGAAGGGAATGTACTCAACTGACACTTCTGGACTTCGACCTTCAGCTTTCCTCCACCTTCCTGAACTCCAGCCAGCCAATCCACATCGCCTATGGCAGGGGAAACGTGGGCATTTTTCAGCTCTGACATTGTCCAAGTATCGTAGAAATCAAAGGCTGAGGCAAGGCAGCCCCTCGGAGCCGGCTGCTGCTTGCAGGACCAGACACAGGGTGGCCTGATGAAGCGCAGGAGGTCACGCCGAGGGAGGGTGACCAAATGTTTTTTGTTTGTTTGTTTGTTTGTTTGTTTGTTTTTATTGTTTGATTATTTTAATGGTTTCTGAACCAGTCGAGATTATGCAATATTTTAAACATACAAATTTTGAATCATGAAACACTTGAAGAAAAAAAACAATTATTTTCACTATTAAACAATGTTATGCCAACACATCACTGCAGTTCACCACAGCACACATATCAGAGCTATGCCACAGTGCTGAGATCCTGATGATCTATCTGCCTTTACCCTGTTTAACAGAAATGTTTGTTAAATGACAGTGAAGTGACATATGGGGAGAAAAATTAAGACTGAGGATGACAAATGGAGATACACTATCTACATGCTCTACAGATGTACCCTGATGTAGGTTAGGGAAATGCTACAACTTCACCAGGAATGTTCAATAACACTTAGATTCTCAAACTAAGGTTGAACTTTCAATTTTCTTTTAAAGGTTATCACTAAAGGAATAGAATACTCCATGATTATAAGTACTGAACGAAATAGAATACCTAGCATTAATGTAAAACTTATAACAACTTTGGAAAAAATACTAAACATATAAAAACTAAGAATTTACATTTTGCATACATAGAGGTGGTGTGTGTGTGTAAATAAAAAGAGCCAATTCCATTGCCAGCAAAAGCCATAAACTTTTGTTCTGAATACACCTGCATTTCCAAATGTTTTGATATTCCAAAGAGGCCACACAGAAGTCCAGCAGGAGTAAACATGATTTAATACTAACAAGACCCAATGGCTGCCGGGAGGTGCTGCAGCACACCTCAGGGTGGGTGGGGGGTGAGGGTAGGGGCTTATAAAGGTATTACAGCAGTGGCAGGGGGAAGGGACAGTCCCTGGAACAGCTACAGAAATGCTACAGAAATATGCTTCTGCATGTGATTCTCAAAACATTCTCACCACATTCTTGCTCTTGTCTTCAAGGACCCGGCTGCTGGCAAGTTCAGCCTGTCCCTTCCCTCAGTTCCAATTAACAGGGAGGAGGAGGAGGGGGAATGGGCATTGACATTAACCCCTTACCTGGGCATGTTGGTCTTCCCCAAAGTCCCCCACCCTGTCAGCCATGTCTCTCACCTGGAGATAGTGCTCCTGGGTGCATTCAGACTGCTCCAGAAGGGCTAATGCAGAAAGTGGGACCTTCAGGCTGGAGGGCCCTGGGGGAGGCTGATGTCACAGGGAGCAGAGAGATGAGGGTCCACCTCCCCCTGTGCCAGGCTCTGTGCCGAGAGCTCTGGTTGTGGTTTTTTGTTTTTTTTTTTCACTGCAGCATTATTAATTGGTGGCTATAAAAATACATGGGAACAGGCAAATTATAGCTACACAGCATGGTCACCGAATCTAGATCTGCTCGGTTAAAAATAATATATTTTTGTTGTTGTTACTTATTGATGTTTTACCAATCTGATTTTTAAACCAATTGTGGGGAAGCGGGTGTGGCTCAATCGATAGAGCTCCCGTTTACCATATGGGAGGCCCCGGGTTCGCTTCCCGGAGCCTCCTTGTGAGGGCAGGCCGGCCCGGGCGGTGCGGTGGGCTGATGCAGCAAGACCTCACAGCAAGGGGGAGATAAGCAGACACAGAAAAAACACACAGCAAATGGACACAGCAAACACAAGCAGCAAGGGGGGGTATAAATAAATAAGTAAATAAATCTTAAAAAAAATAAAAAATAAAAAAAAATAAACCAATTGTGTTTTTCCATTTTAAAAAGTATTGAAGCATATCATTCATACATGAGCATATTAAAACCATAAGTGTATAGAAAAAGTGGTGAACTTAGAAAAGAAACATGCATAACATCATACAGGGCTCCCATACATCACCACATCACCAATACTTTGCATTATTGTGAAACATTTGTAACAAATTATGAAAAAGCATCAGCAAGTATTACTATCAACTATAGTCCATATCTTGCATTTGTTGTCTTTTTCCCCAACGCACACTATTTTTTTTCATAAACCATATAATTTACTAAAGTGTACAATCAATGGCATTTGTTATAATCACAGAGTTGTGCATTCATCACACTAATCAATATTACAGCATTTTCATTACTTGAAAAAAAGAAAAAACAACAAAAAACCAAATCACTATCATGCCCAATTGTTAGTGCTACTAATTACAAATCCTACAATGTGCTTTCACCATCTCTATTTATTTCCAAACATTTACAAACACTTTTTTTTACCAATTCTGCAAGATTAAACCTTAGCTTTCCATTCTCTAACCACAATCTGTTTATTGGTGAGTTACATTCTAGCTATTAACTCCATGAGTTTGCTCATTATTTTTTTTCATGACAGTGAAGTCATATAATATTTGTCCTTTTATGCCTGCTTCTCTCAACATAATGTCCTCCAGCTTCATCCTTGTTGTCATATGCTTTACGACTTCATTTATCCTTACAGCTGCATAATATTCCATCGTGTGAATAGACCACAGCTTGTTTATCCATTCGTCTGTTGATGGACACGTGGGTTGTTTCCATCTTTTGGCAATGGTGAATAATGTTGCTATGAACATCGGTGTGCAGATGTCTGTTCGTGTCACTGCTCTCAGTTTTTCTAGGTATATACCCAGTAGTGGAATTGCTGGGTCACATGGCAGATCTATACCCAACTTCCTTAGGAACTGCCAAACAGACTTCCACAGTGGCCCCACGGCTGGTGAGTGGCCCAGCTGGGATGTGAATCAGGACTTGCACAGGGGTGGCCTGCTGTCAGGAGAAGGCAGAACCGGACTGGGGCCTCTGGGGTCAGTTGTGGATTCATGGCACACGGGCTGGGGAAGCAGGAAGTCCCCATGTGGGAAAACCCAACAATAGACATTACCTTTGGGGACCCTGGGGCCTTGGAGAATCTAATAGAGACTGTGAGCTGCCTCCCCCACAAATGTGCCCAAGTACAGACACACATGCACAATTTTATACAGGGGCTGACAGAACTATGAAAGCCCCACAGAGAACAGGGGCTCCTGATTCCAAATCATCAGTACACAGGTGGTGGGAAGGAGAGAGGAGCAAGCCTGGCCCCCAACACCTCTTGATGGAGAGTTTCTCCACAGAAGAATTCTGTTTTCTAAACACATTCACACATGGACAAATGGGTGTTTCATCTGACAGAATTTTCGCAAGAAGCTTGGCAGCCATGAGATATAATGGGCTCCTGCCTCCCTGGGCTACTGAAGAAGAGACCCCATGGGGTCTGCAGTGAGTTCACCCCATGTCTGTCATCAGATCACAGTGAGGCCAAAAGCAGCAGAGCCTGCCCTCTGCTCGGTTTGTTCTCAGGGGGAGCCATTTGGGGCACCCTGAGCCTCACTTTTGCCCCTGTAACAAGGCAGTGAGGCCAACTGACTGAGTCAGGTGGGATGGGGGAGGAGCAGGCATCTGTGAAACCCTCAGGGGGGCACACGGGGGAGCCACATTCCTGTTAGGTGAGTTCAGTCGGGGAAGGCACCCCCTGAGGCACAGCCTGTGGCTCAGCCAGGCCTCAGCCCCTCTCTGTGGTGCTGTGGGTCTCCTCCCCCTCCCCCTCCCCCTCCCCAGCCAGCCCCAGGCCCACCTCCCCAGCCTTTCACAGGAAGACCCTCCTGCCCCTCAGATCTGTGACCTGGTGGACTTAGGCCAGGCTTTTGGACTGAGCCTCAAGAGGCACAAAAATTTCTTTGAGAAAGGGAAATTTGACAGTGTACTGGGACTGGGCTTCCCCACCTTGGCCTCAGAGGGCCCAACCCAGCCTTCTACAACCTGTAGGAACAAGGCACTTTCCCAGGCAGATTTACTCAGAAGTTGAGTTTGTGGAATTCCATGGAGACAGCATTCCAGTGGTGAGGGATATGGGGTGAGGGAATGGGGTCCACAGCCAGATGGCCTCTGGGGCCTTCACAGGGAGGATAGGCTGGCAGCCCTGGGATGGCCCTGGGGGAGGCAGGACATCAGACCAGTTGGCCTTTCAGCCTCCTTCTTGGTCCGAGGGACCCTGAAGCAGATGTTGTCCTTTCGTGACCCTGTCTTAGCACACACTGCCTCAGAGGCTGCAATGTCCTTCCTCCTCCTCTAGAGCTGGAAAACTTATCCTTGGCTTTCAAGATGAAGCTCAAAAGTTGCCCCCTCGTGGAAGCCTTTCCCTGGCTCCCTGAAGACTCTTCCTCTGGCCTCCCACCAACCCCTCTGTTACTTTCTGCATCTTATCCTTCTCTGTTGCCTATGATAACTTGTCCCTTTTTCTGTTTACATGACTTAATGGTGGGTTCCTTGTCAAGGTCTCTATCCCAGAGCACCAAAGAAACTTGGCACATAGTAGTTGCTCAGTAAATAGGCATCAAATGAAAGGATGATGTTCATCTTACCTGAGTCCAGGGCAGTGATGTGCCTTGTGACTGCTGTCCACCTTCTTTCCTGCATCTTCCTCCCTCTGGCTTCTGACTCATGCCTCCCCCATCCTGGGCTTCAGCCTGGGATCTCAGTGTGGGAAGAACTGATGCCCCAGAAATTGTCCAAACCATGTCACCACAAACAAAATAGGTTCATTGTTAAAACCCCAGGAGAAAGAAGCTCAGGGGAGTCCCTGGCATGTTCTGGAAGGATAACGACTTTGTCTGCCTTGGTTCCCCCATTATATGAGAGTCTCCCCAAGACAGTTTTTGAGGGCATGGGAATGGCCTCACTGGGCATTTGAGGAAGGGGGATGACTCAGGCATCCACATGGGCCTGTCACCTGGGAAGCTGAGCTGGAGAGGACATGGCAGGTGCACACGGCAGAGAGCTGGTGGCTGGGTCCTTGGCCTGCCCAGTGTGGGCAGCCAGGGTGGCACCATACCAGTTAGAAGTTCCACCTGGAGCAAATGCCACCACGGTCTAAGGTCTTTTGAAGACAAATCTATTCATTATTCTTCTTCACCATCCCTTTCAATGAGGAGGGTGGCGGATGCCGGTGGCAGTTGTCAAGAGTGAGCTGATGGCTTTGATTTCTTGGGTCCAGTCACTGAGTTCTTTGGACCTGTCCTGTTTACTACAATAACCTCAGTATCCTTCCAACTAACACCCCTTTCCATTTCACCTAATTAGATTTGGGTCTCTCTCGTTTTGTGCTCTAGGAAGCTCCAAATTCTAGATTCCTGCCATTCTGATGCATTTCTCCACCCTGCTGAAAGGATTTCTCTTAGACCAGCTGTGTCAGAGCAGACGGTCGATGGAAGGCTGACAACTTGTGGCCATGATGGATATTACACCCACAGTCCAACACACCCACACACAGTCACACACTCCACAAGTTCTTACCCTTTCCTGATGGCCCTGCTTATTGATTATCACCCTTGGACAAATAGACTCTGATTTATATATATATGGTTACAGGGGTCCCCAAGACCACCGCCAGTTTTGTTACTTTGCTAAGAGACTCATAGGAATCAATAGATAGTCATATTCAGGACTGTGATTTGAGGGCAAAAAGAAACAAAGAAAAGTCAGCAAAGGAAAGAGGTGTCTGGGGTGAAGTCCAGAGGAAACCAGGCACAGTTTCCAAGAGTCCTGTCCTAGGGGAGTCACACTGTACACACTAAGTTCCCTCAGCAACACGTTTGACAACATGCGTGAAGTGCTGTCTACCAAGGAAGTGCGTGAGAGACTCAGTGCCTGGGATTTTACTGGGCACTGGTCACCTAGGCATCCTCTGCCCAGCACGTTCCACAGTCCAGATTCCCAAAAGGAAAGTGGGTGTTCAGCATAAACCACATTATTTGTACAAAAACTTTATGTACCTAACAGTTCTAGGAAGAGTAGGAACCTTTCCAAAATCCAAGTTCCCAGATACCAGCCAAGGGCCAGCCTGGAATCAGTCTTTCTAAGGCTAGCTTAGGACGACTGGACTAGTTTCCTGTTGCTACCATAACAAATCATCACCATCTGGATGGCTTAAAATGAGAGAAATTTATTCTGTATAGGGGAATGTTGAATGTTTACATGACTTTCACGTAAATCTACAAATTCTGTAAATTAAAACATTTCAATAATTTAAAAAAACATTATGCCAAATGAAAGAAAGCAGACACAAAATATTATTTAAGGTGTGATTCCATTTGTGTAAAATGTAAATATAAATAAATCTATAGAGATGGAATTAGATTAGCGGTTATACAGGATTAGGGTAAGATACAGGAATTGAGAAGTGACAGCTAAGGGGTATGGCATTTTTCTTTTGTAGAAAAGAAAATGCTCTAAAATTGATTGGTGATGAAAGTACAACTCTGTGATTATACAAAAAGTCATTGATTGAACACTTTGGATGGATTGTATGGTATGTGAATATATCTCAAAAACCCTGTTTTAAAAAAAAAAATGCAGAAATTTCTTCTCTCCCAGTTCTGGAGACCAGAAGTCTCAGGTCAAGGTAGCAGCAGCACAGGTTCTTCGGCAGGCTCTGTGGGAGAATCCCTTCCACGCCCCTCTCCCAGCTTCTGCAGCTGCTGGCAACTCTTGGGGTTCCTTGGCTTGTAGTAGGTTTTTATAGGACTGTGCCTGGGATATCTTTGATATTACTATACCAGAAAACAAGGAAGTGCTCAAAGAATGCTCTGACATGGTAAAGGAATACAGGCGCCAACTTAAAAGGGTTCCCTTGGTACAAATCCATGGTAATGTGAGCATGATAATGAATAATGACAATGGTGGATTGTAATTCACTAAGTAAATCAAGAAACTATGAGCTGATAATGATGAATAAATACAGATAAATAAATGTGATGAAGGGAAATCTCTTCCTTACAATAGAATGCCAACTAAAAAATGTAAAGGGAATTATAGAGATAGAAAATGACCACTCTGTAACCATCACTGTATAATTGATTCAGACAAGGATCATCAATGGATGCTTAACTTTGGGTGAAAATTTGATGGGGGCAGATTATTTACAAGGTCTTGAAGTATCTCCTCTCAGATTACCTAAATAAGTGCAAAGGGAAAAAAAAATAAAATTACTATTAAGAATCCTGGCCACCGTCATCTTCACGTCACCTTCCCCAAATTTAAGATCACCAAGAGTGGGTCAAACCAATACATGTGTCTCCTGGTGCTGCTTCTGTGATATTCCTGCCCAAACTGCATAACCTGGATCCGATCACAAGAAAACGTCAAACACATCCAGACTGAGGGATATTCTACAAAACAACCGGCCTCACCCTTCAAAAATACTGACATCATGCGCCACCAAGCAAGGCTGAGGCGCATTCCAGACTGAGGGAGAGTGAAGAGGCCTGACCAAGAAACATAACACACGACTTTGGACTAAATCCTGGATCCAAAACAGATGCCTTCAAGGACAATCTTGGGATAGCTGCAAAACTGGAATATATGCTGTGTGTTTGATCATAGTGTTATATCAATGTCAAGCTTCCTGAACGTGGTCATTTGCTGTGGCTGTGTAAGCAAAAGGTTTTCTGTTTTTGTTTTTGAGGTTTGAACCCTGGACCTCATATGTGGGAAGCCAGCACTCAACCACTGAGCCACATCAGCTCCCTTGAGTTGGTTATTTTTTTTGTTTTGTTTTGCTTATTGTTTGTTTTTGTTGTTGTTGTTTAAGAGGAGCCAGGAACCAAACCCAGGACCTACCATGTGGGAAGCAGGTGCTCAACTGTTTGATCCACATCTGCTCCCCTAAGCAAAGGTTCCTATCCTCTGGAGGTCCAGGCTAAAGGATTTAGGAGCAAAGGACGTCTGCCACGGACTCAAATTATGCAACCAAAATAATATATGTGCATAAGCATGCATGTATATGTGTGTTACATGCACATAGTCTGTGTGCATGCTTGTGTGTCCATGTGTGTATGTGTGTATTGTGTGTGCCCACGTGTGTGTTTGTGTGTGTACAGAGAGCATGAACACCCATGTGCAATTGTGGTAAAACATCAACAATGGGTGAATCAGGGAGAATGATGGTTGAGTAATTGTTGCACTCTTTTTGGAACTGTTCCATCAATCTGAAGTTTCTGCAAATAAGAAAATTTATGGTGATGGAGTTGGTAGGTGTACGTCCAGAGACTGGAGTCTTTGGGCTGTCCATGTGCCAGCTGGCCCGGAACCCCAGTGGAGCAGCAACTCCTACTCTACAGCTCATTGGACTCACCCAGGACAACTGGCGGGAAGATGATGATGGACAATGGCCGTCCCAGGGAACGGAGAGAGTCTGCAGCTGCAGGCAGGATAGTCCCATCCATCTTATCCATGGGATGTAAGCCCCCTCTCACTTGGAGATAGAGCGGACATCACCATCCCAGACTCCTCAGGATTGGGGGAAGAGTTATGGACTAGAGTGGACTTACTGTGATTCTACTATAGACATATTGTGATTCAAGCAATGGAAGAAATTACAACATTGAGGTGCAACATTTATGTAAACTAAGTATCTTTTTTAAAAAATTTAAAAAAAATTTTAAAAAAGAAAATTTAAAGTAATCAATGAGGGAATATTCACTAAGGAAATACATAAGTATTTAGGATTGCTTTTATTTCACAGAATGTTGTCAGAGAACTTTGACAATAAATAAGGTGACCCCTCTTTTCTTCCCACAGAGAAGTGGGGGGAGACGACCCCACATTTCTCTATTGGCAACTCTGGACCTGTTTTACCCTGAAACAACCTGACAGTCTAGATATTATCTCCCTGTTTTATAAATGATGACATTGGAGGTGACAGAAAGGTCGTCCCAGTCACTTGAAGGGAGCAGGATTTGAACACAGGCCTGGCTCCCGTTTATTGGCTCTTTTCACCATTTTAATATATTGAGTTCTCTGAGCTGGTTGTGTTGGGCTGAAGGGTTCCTCTGCTGGGGCCTGCCCTGCTCGGCGCCCGGGGCCTGCCCACGAGGCCTGGGTCTCACAGGCTCCTGTGCCCTCTGCCTTCAAGCTGGCTCAGACCTACGGAGGCACCAGCAGAGGTCAGTGGAAAAGGGCAGAGGACGCTGGCACCTATTCCCAGGGGCTCTCCCTGCTGGGCAGCCCTGCCGGCTTCGGCCTTCAGCCCCAGCTCCTGCCAGGCTCTGGTAGCGCTGCTCCGTCCCCTCATCCCTTTTGTCCTCCTGCTGCTCCTCACCCCAGTGCTTCAATATCCCTTCTAAGGATGCACTATCCATAGTCCTTTCACCAGATGTCTTCAGTCAGGCCTTTGGGTGAGCCTCCTGTTTACTGCTTGGACTCTGGTGAGTACACCAGGTGCTGAGAGAGAAAGGCATTAGGAGAGAACGGCATGTGCAAAGGCCCAGAGGCAAGAGAAGGCCTTCTGGACCACTGGGAGAATTCAGACGTCACAGGGTGGTGGGGGAATGGGGGTAA
>JAQZBX010090345.1:0-12519 GCA_029593785.1 Cabassous unicinctus
ACAGGGAATAAAAACAAACTGTTTAGAGCATATATCCTTAGAACATATATCTTATTCATCATGCACTTTTGTATCTCTTAGTCCTTCTAGATTCCTCATGGCTTCAGCCTATATTTGACTCTGGTACTTATTCTTGGATGAACTGTTGTATCTGTAGTTGTACAGTCTTTTCATTACTATATTAGCTTTTCTAAAGCTTAGGCCTAGATATCCTATGCTTTTATAGTCCCTTAAGATCTTTCTGGTATTTTCTGCAGGTCATCCCTTTTCTCAATTTGCATCCCACACTAGTACTGAAGCATTGCCTTATCCCCTTTTCCAAGTCTCATAGTGGGTTTTGGCCAGACCCTCACTTCCAGGAGGTCCAGCCCTCTTTGACCCTTTTTTCAAGACCAGACTTATAACATGGGCTGTGGCATTGGAAGGCATAATCACATATTTTGAACTCAAGTTAGCCTAAATGGTGGAGGGCAAACATGAACAAATCAGTACTCACACATCAAAAATGCAGACCTAAAAATCTTGGGTCAAGTACACTCAGCTACCTGAGAATTCTTATCTTTTTATCTCTTTGTAAGGAATACAGATCTAAATATTAGCATAAGTCAATAAATAATGAGAAAATATCAGTCTGATTTAACAAGCTTACCTGATATGATGAAGGAAAAAATTTGGAGGTAAGTGAAGTAGTACAATGCCCAAAGACTTTGTACCTCCCCCCAAAAGGAATTTTGAAAACCTCCTTAGTTTCTTCATTGTCTACTTTGGAAGTTCTGACAGGAATCAAGGCTACATTTTTTATGTTCATAGCTATACCAGTGGATTGATGGAAACAACATTGACCCAACTGTAAATACATGTGATTCTAGGTCCAGTGTAGCCACTATCTGCGTTACCTTGGTAAAATCATATTCTTTATGTGAGCATCGGTTATATTGTATGTAAAATGAGAGACTTGAACATTAAAGTGCCTTCAAAATTAAGACGCCACAATCATTTACTTTTGTTTCAGGGCTCACTAAAATGTGTCTCACCACAGATGTGTCTTCTTCTGAAATAAGTTCACAACCAAAGGAGAATTACATAAATTCCTTCAGGAGGAGGCAGTTACAGTATATATCAGGTAGATTCCAAGATATCCATGGAATAGGCAAATATTAAACAGGCAAGTAGCTTTGACTATAGAATCTGAGATCAGCCAAGGAAGAGAGTTGGTTATCTGACTTAATTTATATTCAGTGAACACAGACACTATTATGAGGGGGTATGAGCATTCTTCCTTTAACAATGGAAAAAATCAGTTTACTACTTATTACCAGGATCTGGAGGAAACAGCTGAAGATATCCACAATTCACTTTTACTTATTTCTACATTTTTAGTATTAAAACTTTCTGAATCTAAGTAACTCAGCTTTTTAAAATGCTTCATTTCTTATCTGCTTCTTACTTAAAATTTTGCAACTGAAATTTCATTCCATCGTTTATATTTTTTTGAATACCTCTGCTCCCAAATTTATATTGGTCTTTTGCAACTTGATGCAATCCTTTTTTGTTGAGCTCTGTTTTTGTTGCCTTTCATCTACCCTTCACAGATATGCCCCAAAATAGACTAAATCAGCTCCATTCACGATCTCAATGATCTAATGGGTTTTCATCTTTTTTCACACTCTCTTTTTGGAGAGTGTGATCACTGATGTTAGCAATTTTCTTTATATACTAAGCCTTAAGTCATATGTGAAAGTTTCTCCACCTATATCTTGCCAAAGGGTTCCACTTTATAATCATGATTTTTTTGGATCCCATTTTCTGGCCTCAATAAGTTCCTTGACCTGTTTCTCAATTTGGCCTCATCTATTCCAAGGGTGATACCTGTGTTGGACTTCCAAATTGCCAAGGCTCTGCATTGGGGTCTGAATTGACACGGTCACTGTATAACTGAGCAGCTCATTATGTCTTCTAAGAAACCTTCTTCTAAAATCATTCACCATCTTACCTTTTGTCACTAAAGTCCCAAAGAGGAGGAGAATAGAAAGAAGGGAATGGAGTCTCATGGTTGAGTGCCTGGTGGGGAGATGAATTATCAGAGAGAGTGGAGCATAGAGTCTTTTATGTACTTCTGGGGGCTTGAGGTTCTTCTTGGTCAATGAAGCTTAACAAATAAAATAAAACAACTTCCGTTGGAGTATTTCCAAACCATAGAACTCTACATTTGTAACAAATTAACTAAATTATAGGAACCAGATGGCTAACCCTTTTCTTTTTCTATGGGTTTCTAAGAGTACCTTTAGCCAATCTCTTTTTGAGGGAGTCAAGAAGTAAGATCATTTTTCAAAAATCATTTGACATAAGCAAACTCTTCTACAATTCACTCTTTTCCACAATAGGAATCAGAGAATTGCCCAAGGCCCATTTTTCAAAAAGCTGTCTTTTTAATTCCCATTTCTTAAAATAGAGACCAATGTCACATATGTGCAATGTTCTTAATAGCATCTGATAGGTTGATACACGAGATCACATTGCAAACTAACATTTTCTCTTTTGTTACTGAACCTCTGCATAACTGTCCCACATAACAATGTTGTGAGATCAGGAGAGTTTAAAAATTCAAGACAGAGTGAAGAGCACCACAATTTCCTCAATAATCCTCTATGATTATTATGATATGTTCATATTTTATCCTCTATTCTACTAATAAGTTGTATTATATTGATTGATTTTTCTATATTGAACCAACCTTGCATTCCTGTGATAAATTCACTTGGTCATGGTATATAATCCTTTCAATGTGATGTTGGATTCATTTTCATTGTATTTTGTTGAGGGTTTTTGTATCTATATTCATAAGGGATGTTGGTCTGTAGTTTTCTTGTTTGTAATATCTTTGGCTATGGAATCAAGGTAATCCAGGCCTCATAGAATGAGTTAGGAAATGTCTCTTCCTTTTCTATTTTTGGAAGAGTTTGAGAAGGATTGGTGTTCATTCTTCACACATTTGGTAGAATTCAACAGTGAAATCATCTGGTCCTGGGTTTTCCTTTTTTGGAAGTGTTTTGTACTTTTTAAATTTATTGATTCAATTTCTTTTTTATACATGTATTCAGATTTTCAAAAAAATTTCTTCTTGAGTAAGTTTTAGTAATTTGTGTGTTACTCGGAATTTATCCAATTCATCTAGGTTATCTAATTTGTTGGCATACATTTGTCCATAGAACTATCTTTTTATTATTATACATTTGGTAATAATGTTCTTGCTTTCATTTCTAATTTTAGTAAATTGAGCCTTCTCTCTTCTTTTCTTGCTTATTCTGCATAGATGTTTGTCAATTTTGTTAATCTTTGCAAAGAAGCAAATTTCAGTTTTAGTTAATTTTCTCTATTGTTTTCCTACATTCTATTTCAGTTGTTTCTTCTTCTTTTTTTTATTCCTTTTTTTCTTTTTTTAAAAATATGTTTTAAAAGATGCTTAGATTACATAAATGTTACAGAAAAATTACAGGGATTTCCATGTTCCCCACCTCCCACACCTCCCATAACATCCCACACAAACATCTTTCATTAGTGTGGCACATCACCTGCAATGGATATACACATCCTGGGGCTTTGCCCCTAAGCATGGACCATAGTTCACATTGTAGACCCCACTCTCTCCCACACAGTTCTGCATGTTATATGCTGATGTAAAATGCCCTTTATCTGTCATTTTAATGTTACTCAGGATAATTCCCAAGACCTGAAAAAGCACCTGTGTTACAACTGCTTTTCCCTTCCCTACCCCAAAAGAAGAAGTTGTTTCTTCTTTTATCTTTATTATTTCATTTCTTCTGTTAATTTTGGGTTAAGTTGTGCTGCTTTTTCTAGTTTCTTAAGATTGAAGCATAGGTTATTGATTTAAGACCATCCTTTCTTCCCCTTTTTTTTGTAATGAAAGCATTTACAGCTCTAAAATTCACTCTTGGCATGGGTTTAACTACATTCCTGAAGATTTAACATGTTGTATTGTCTTAACAAAGCTCAAAATATTTTCCATTTTCCATTGTTAATTCTCGATTCATCGGTTAAGAATATGTTGTTTAATTCCCATATATTTGTGAATTTTCCAGATTTTCTTTTGTCACTGATTTCTAAATTCATTCCAACATGGTCATAGAGGATACATTGTATCATTTCAATCTTTTAACATTTATTGAGAATTTCTTTGTGGCATAGCATGTGGTTTTTCCTGCACGATGTTGTAGGTGCACTTCATAAGAATTGTGTATTCTATTGTTGTACAGTGGAATGATTTATGTATGTCTGTTATGCTTAGTTTATAGTATTGTTCAAGACTTCTATTTCATTTTTCATATTTTATTTAATTTTCCATCCATTAGTGAGCCTGAGGTGTTGAATCGCCAGCTGTTATTGCTGAACTGCCTATTTGTTCCTTCAGTTTTGTTGGCCAGTTTTTACTTCATGTATTTTGGGGACTCTATTAGGGGAATTTATATTTACAACTGTTATATATTCTTGATGGATTGAATGATGACCTTTTTTCATGATATAATGGGCTTCTTTGTCTCTTTCAGTTATTTTTGTTTCAAAGTTTACTTTGATATTTGTACAGCCACATAAGTTCTCTTTGGTTTACTGTTTTCATGGCATATCTTTTTTTATTTCTGTGTCATTGAATCTAAAGTAAGCTCCTGTAGATGCCATATAAATGGATCATGCTTTTTAAAATCTATTCGGCCAACCTCTGCTATTTGATTAGAGAATTTAATTAATTTACATTTGAAATGATTAACAGTAAGGAAGGCTTTATTTTTGCGACTTTGTTATTGGTTTCTTTATCTTAAATGTTTTTTTGCTCCTCAACTTCTCCATTATTGCTTACTTTTGTGTTTAACTGAATTTTTCTAGTGTACCATTTTTATTGCCTCCTAATTTCTTTTTCTGCATATTGTTAATTTTTTTAGTGGTTATCTTGTTGATTACAATTAACATCCTAAATTTATAAAAATCTACTTTGATTTGATACTAATTTAGTTTCAATAACATATAAAACCCTGTTCCTGGGGGGCAGATGTGGCTCAAATGGTTGGGCATCCATCTCCCATGTGGAGGGACCTGGGTTCGATCCCTGGACATCCCAGTAAAATAAAAAAACAAAGAAAAATGTAGAAGGCATGAGGGCACCAGGTCCCGTGAGTGGGTGAGCCCCCAGGCTGAGAGCGTGACCCTGCCAGGCACTGCCGAGCCACGCAGCATGATGATGATGTAACAAGAGAGTGACACAAAGGGAGAGCCAAGGCGAGTCGCACCAAAAAACCAGGAACTGAGGGGGCACAGGAGGCAGAGCACCTCTCTCCCACATCGGAGTTCCCAGGATCAAATCGCAGTGAAAATTGGAGGAGAAGGATGAAAAGAGAGGGCATGAAACAGACACAGAGAATTGCCCAGTGAATGGACACAAAAAAGAGCAAAAAAGGGTGGAGGGGGTGGTTAAAGTGGATAAAAGTAAAATAAATAAATAAAGCATAAAAAAAAATTCTGTTCCTTTAAAGGTCCATCCACCCTTGTGTTCTTATTGTTAAAAATTCCATCTTCATATGTTTTGTGCCCATTAGTAGAGATTTATAACTACTGTTTCATGCATATGTTTTTAAAATAAGGTAGAAAAAAGAAGCAGTTACAAAGCAAAATAAATTTTTTATTTTACCTTCATTTATGTGTTTACTTTGGTTACTTTTATTGGTGTTCTTTATTTCTTTGTATGACTTTGAGTTACTGGCTTGTATCTTCTATTTCATCCTGAAAGACCTCTTTTAGCATTTCTATGGGGCAAGTCTAGTAGCAATGAGCTCCCTCAGCTTTTGTTTACCTGGCTGTATCTTAATTTCTCCTTCATTCTTGAAGGGTAGCTTTGCTGGATATAAAATTCTCATATCACTTTAAATATGTCATCCAACTGTCTTCTGGACTTTGTGGTTTCTGCTGACAAATCAGCTGTTCATCTCATTGAGGATCTGTTGTGTGTGATGAGTTGCTTCTCACTTGCTTCTTTCAGGATTCTCTCTGCCCTTGACAGTTTGATTATAATATGTTTGGGCATGAATCTCTTTCAGTTTCTCCTAGTTGGTGTTTATTGAGCTTCTTGGATATGGTGACTCAAATTTTTCATCAAATTTATTGTGTTTTTGACCATTATTTCTTCAAATATTATTTTTGCCCCTTTCTTTCCTCTTCTTCGGGGGCTTTCACTATTTGTTTGTTGGTGTGCTTGTTGGTACACCACACGACTCTTAGGCTGTGCTCAGCTTTCCTTAATTCTTTTTTCTCAGGTCCTCAGACTGGATAATATCAATTCACTGACCTTCAAGTTTGCTTATTCTTTCTATAGACTGCAAAAATCTGCTGTTGAAATCTTCCAGTGAATTTTTCATTTCAGTAATTGTACTTTGAAAGACCAGAATTTCTATTTAGGTCCATTTAATAATTTATATCTCTTTATTGGTACTTTCTATTTGGCAAGACATTTTTCTCCTGGTATTCTTTAGTTCTTTGGTTCATAGTTTCCTTTAGCTACTTGAGCATATTTAAGACAGCTGACTTAAAGTCTAAGTTCAATGTCTGTGCTACCTAAGAAACAGGCTTTTAAAATCTATTTTATATTTTACTGTGAATTGGCTATAATTTCATGTTCTTTTAATGACTCATAATTTCTATTTGGAATCTGGACATTTTGAATATTATAATGTGTTAACTCTGGAAATCAGATTCTGGGTTGGTTGTTGCTTCTTGTAGTTTGTATTTGTTTGTTTAGTGGCTTTTCTAAACTATTTTGTGAAGACTATTTTTTGGTGGTATATGGTCTTTGTGGTCTCTGTTCCTTTACCTTAGTGGTTAGCCAGTGGTTTGATAGAGATTTCCTTAAATGCAAACCCTTCTTCTGGTCTTTGAAGATTGCCTCACTTTTGGAAGTACATAGCCTGACTGTTTACAATACTACTTTAGGCTTCACTTCCTGGGTTCACTGAGCTTAAAGATCAGACTACACTGTAGACTTAGTATTTTTGAAGCACGTATCCTCCTATGAGCATGCATGTGGCCTTTCCTGGTATGATTGGGAGATTTTCAAAGTCCTTATACCCCAGTGATTCTCACACCCAGCTTTTCTTCCTTTTTATAATGTGAATAAACTAGTCTAGAGATGACCCATCCCAGGATGTTAACAGAGGTTCTCCCTAAAGTTTAGATTGAATGATATCTTTTATTGTTTTCCTTCTCTGTAATTTGCAGTTTTTTTATAGTCATTGTTTGCTTCTTATAAATTTTAAATTTTTATTTATTAAATACAAAAAATTAATTCATTTTTGAAATTCAGAATGAAAGTATAGAGCAGTTTTCTCTTCCCTCCCAAAATCTTCTGAATGATGGCCCTTTTTAGTCAAACATTCTTATCATGAATTCCTGCCAAGTGTCTCTATAGTTTTGACTTTTCCAGAATGTCATATCATGTTGTATGTAAATTTTAATATATATGTATTTATTAGAGAAGTTGCAAAAGTTGTGAGCATTCAAAACAATCCTTCATAACATGCAGAATTCCCATACCAACACCTTGCATTATTGTGTAATATTTGTTAGAGATGATTAAAGAACATTATCAAAATACTACTACTAACTATGGCCCAAAGTTTACATTTGGTGTATTTTTTCCATATACACCCCTATAAACATCATGTATTAGTATTGTACATTTTTTATAATTCATGAAAGAATGCTTTTATATTTGTACTTTTAACCACAGCCCATAACCCACCACAGGGGTCACTGTGTTCTACAGTTCCATACCTTTTACAATCCATCCAAAGTATACACTTGGTGGCTCTCAGTATCATCACATATATTTGCAGTCATTGCCTCAGTAAATTCTTGAATGTTTTCCTTTGTCCAATAGAAAAAATCCCCATACCCCCTCTTATTGACCCTTAGCATTGATATCGTACTTTCTTTGAAATTGTTATAAGAATATTACAATATTTCTGTTAACTATAGATCATCAGTTACATTAATTGTATTTTTCCCATGCAACATTACATTCTTACCACCTTGTAATAATGCGATACATTTGCTGTTGGTCATAGAAAACATTCTTGTACTTTTACTGTTAACTACAATCCTTATCCACCTCCAGGTTCACTATGTTATACAGTCCATAGATTATTTTCTAGTTTTCTTCAATTGGCATTTATGTCCCCAGACTTCCTTTTTCAGGCACAATCACCTTTATAAATCAGCTGTGTTATTTATACTCACTATAATGTGTTACTATCAACTCTATTACCACACATTTACCTTCAAGCTAATTAAAAATTCTACATACATTAAGCACCAGTACCGCTTCTCAGCCCTCATTCTATCTGTTAGTAACCTATGCTCTTGATTCTAACTTTATGTGTTTATTCTTTGTATTTAGTTCATATTAGTGAGACCATATAATAATTGTAATTTTGTGTCTGGCTTATTTCACTCAACATAATGTTCTCAAGATTCATCCATGTTGTCATATGTGTCCCAAGTTCATTTCTTCTTACAGCAGCATAGTATTCCATCATATGTATATACCACATTTTGTTTATCAATTCATCAGCTGATGGACACTTCCATCTTTTGGTAATTGAGAATAATGCCACCATGAATATTGGTGTGCATGTGTCTGTTCACATCCCTGCTTTCAGTGCTTCTGGATATGGATGTAGGCTTTTTATTCTGACTCTTTTCACTTAGCATAATGCATTTGAGATTCTTTGATGTTCATGAGTGTATCAATAGTTTGTTCCTTTTTATTGCTGTGTAGGATTCTTTTTGCTGCTGTTTAGCAGATATACCACTTATTGTATATTCACCAGTGGAAAGACATTTGGATTTCCAGATTTTATGGTAATGTGTGACAGTTTGAAGCTGGGTGGACCCCAGAAGATCATGTCCTTAGAGCTAATCCATTCTTGTGCATATAGAACTATGTAGATGGGACCTTTTCATTTGATTCAGTTAAGGGACTTTTGTTTGATTAGATCACTTCAGAAGGGCATGACCCAGGGTGGGTCTTAATCCTTTTACTCGAGTCCTTTATAAACAGAGGAATAAAAGCCACAGACACAGAAAAAGCTGCAGAGATAGAGAAATCTCTGAGAGTCTGAGATAGTTCCCAGGAGCTGGAGGCTGGAATCAGCAGAACACAGAAGCATGGAAGAGGCCCCCAAGAGACTGAAAGAGATGAGGTCTGAAGGAGAGGAAAGAGATGAGCAATATGCCTGATTGCCCACAGCTGGGCTTAGGAAGAAAGTAAGCATGGAGAAGTTAGAGTGCCAGAGCCACCATTGTGCCTGTCATGTGGCATGAGTCCAGATTGCCAGCAGCCAACCTCTAGTGAGAGAGAAGCTCTGATAATGCTTTGATTTGGATGTTTTCATTGCCTAAGAATTGTAATCATTTCTTTTTCTTTTTATTTTTAAGGAGGTACCAGGGATTGAAGCCAGGACTTTATACATGGAAAGCAGGTGTTCAGCCACTGAGCTACATCAGCTCCCCAATGAGAGTTGGTTTTTCCATTTTTTTGATTGTTTGTTTTTAGGAGGTATGAGGTATTGAACCCGGGAACTCATACTTAGGAAGCAGGCATGCAACCACTTGTGCTACATCTGCTCCCAGAACTGTAATCTTTTAACCTAATAAATTTCCCTCATAAAAGCTAACACAGGCCATTATATATCTTGCCATAACCTACAGAATTGGGTGGGAGAGAGTGTAAACTACAATGGGAACTTTAATCCACGCTTAGTGGCAATGCTTCACAATGTGTTCATCAATTGCAATGAATGTAACCTACTAATGAAGGATGTTGTTAATGTGGGAAAATGTGGGATGTGTGGGGTGCGGGACACATGGGTACCCCCTAGATTTCTTCTGTGACCTTTGTGTAATCTAAGTATCTTTTAAAAAAACAAAAGCAAATAGCAATAAAAAAGGTAACACATTTCTGGTGTATTGCTCCAAGCAGCTTTTAGAAAACTAAAACAACCTGCTATAAACATTTTAAAAATTGGCAAATAATTTGCACAAAAGTATTGAACAAAAATGATTTACCAAAAATAAAGAAGAGTGATAATTATGTAAAATGTTCAAAATAAATAGTTAAATGCAGTCAATATCACAATGAGATAAAATGCATATGTAATAGAATGACAAAAATAAAAAATGTCCAAGTTTTAGTGAGAGAGTAGGGCAACTGAAACACTCAAACATTACTTGCAAGAATCTAAAATAACACAGATACTTGGAAAAACGGTTTTTTTAATTTTCTTATGAAGTTAAATATGTATCTATCATGTGACTCAGGAATCCTGCTCTCAGGTATTTATCCAAAAGAAATGAAATATATATCCACACAAAGGACGGCATCTATAGGCTTATCATGGGTGGGTTCATAATAGCTCCTAAAGAATCCAAATTCATCAGCTGATGAACTGATGAATACATTGTGGTAGATACATAGAATGAAATATTAATCAACCATAAATGAAATAAACTGCTGATTTAAAAATCAACATGGGTAGACCTATCAAGCATTATGCTAAGTTAATCAATCGGAAACAAAGTGTTATATGATGCAGGATTCCAATTTTGAGACTTTCAGGAAAAGACAGAAACATAGGGAAAGAAATTGTCAACGTTTGCTAGCACTTGATGGGGGCAGGGGAGAAGTTGACTACAAGTGGAACAAGGTAAAGTTTTTGAAAGACTTTGTTGTCTACACATTCATATACATTTGTCAAAATTCATTGAACTGTACATCAACAAAGGTTAAATTTTATTGTATGTAAATTTCACCTAATCTTTTTCTTTTGGTTAAGGTGTACATTATGTTATTTCTACCAAGCTTCTAATTTCAAATTTCCTATATCCCCAACTTCTATTCTAGCATCTTTAAAACAATAGAGTTGATTTTTGTTTTGCTTTAATCATTTATATTTAGTCTGAAAATATTTAGTGTTTAATGAAAGGTTTTATTCATTTAAACTTGATGTACTTACTCATATAATTAATTTTCACTCTAGTTATTTCTTCATTTATCATCTCTCCTTGCCTTATTTTGATTTGATTATATTCAATCATTCTGTTTCTCTTTATTAATTAATTTTGAATTTTTATCTTTTTTATTTAAATATTTTCCATAGATATTATATTCTGTCCAATTACTTAGTGAAAGTCCAAAGTTAATGTATAACTTTACTCTCTTCCTGGATAGTTAACTGAGCCTTACACACTTTTATGACTTTTCCATTCTGTCCTAATGTTATTGCTGTTTGGGTTTTTGCTTACCTTGCATTTTTAAAACTGGAAAGATACCTTTGGGCATCTTTTAATGTCTGAGATTAATCTTTCATAATTTTATTTAATGAGGTTCTTCTGTGGGTGAATTTCCTTAGTTTTACTGTATGTTTATTAAGCCTTAAATATGCTCTTCCTATGTAGTTAGAAGCAGTTACATCTAGTTTTGATATTCTATATCGACCCTTCAATAGGCCATTTATTGGGTTTCTTAAAAGTTGAGTAACTTATCCACATATTAAATACACTGAGTATCTATATTCCTTCCAGGATTATTAATCCATATTTAATAATAACCTTTAATAAAACCCTAACCCCAAAGCTTGACATCCATCAAACCAACTCTCACTAGGAGTGGAGAATCCAGTACTTTCAATTTTATGTATACGGTTTAATATCAGCATCAGGTTAACATAACTGGTTCCATTAATAATAGGATATAAACCACACTTTGATCCCGAGTAGTGCACTCAGGAGCCTTTCACGTTGTTAGTACTGCAGAGTGAAGAGATCACGCTTCAATCTGTATTTCCTGGTGGTATCTCTTATTGCCTAAGGGTACTGTTCTCATATCCTTGGGATACTTATAAAGGTCCTTCTCTAGATAATTCTAATCTAGCAATTTGGATCTGAACGAAAGAGTCAGAAAAACACACCCACACATGCACACACACACATATACAAATCTTTCATAGAAATTAGCCAACATGTTGAATTATTAGGATAATAGTGGTATGTCCAATAATCAAAGAGATTTAGGGAGGATGTTAAGGCCTGGTGTAAATCAAATATCACGTGGACACTTTTACTTAAAAGGGATAAAAATATCAAAAGGCAAGAAACTTTGTTACTGTATAGGACCAATTAAAATACATTTGCAGTCTGGAGTCCTCTCAGCCGAGTGCCGAGTGGTCGATCGCCTTGCTCTCGCAGCTGGTGCTCCTTTCGCTGGTGGCTCCACCCGCCATTGTAGACCAATAGTCCAATATGGAGCCAGGGTTTACCTCATTGGGACCCCTGCTTCCCAATGGGACTTTAAAGCACTGCCTTTTGATTCTGAATCAGCCTTTGCACGAGTGTTTTCGTCATCTGTGGACCAAAACTGTTTAAAACGCCTGTGCTGATTGAGGTGCCAACCGCTTATAT
>JAQZBX010090346.1:0-12523 GCA_029593785.1 Cabassous unicinctus
TAAATAAATAAATCTTTGAAAAAAAAAAAAAGGCATTGAGGCTTTCTCCTTGCTCTCTATTTTGGATCACTCACTCTGGGTTCCAGAAGCCAGCAGTCATGCCATAAAGACGCTCGAGAAACCCTGTAGAAAGGCCTATGTGGCGAGGAACTGAGGCTTCCAGCCAACAGCAGGGAGAGCGAGCCCACATCAAGCCCTCAGGTGACCACAGTCCCAATCAACGCCTTGACTGCAACCTCATAAGGGACATTGAGCCAGAACCACCCAAGTAGGCCACACCCAAATTCCTAAATCACTGAAAATGTCGGATGTGGTTAAAGCTGCTCATCTGGAGGTAATTTGTTTTGCAGCAATAGATAACTAATACAGAAACTACATGTGGAAATGAAGAAACAATGATGCAGAGGAGGAACAGGCCTGCACCAAAAATGTGACATTGCCTCAGCCACTGGTGGCTAGAAAATTTTACCACACCCCAGAGAAATGGGCCTCACACCTGGATTGTATACTCTCCCATGCATCCAAAGCAGCTTACAAGCCATTATCAAGCCATCATATAATTCCCACAGGGAGGTACTTTGGTATTTCAAAGTTCTTTCATTCTTATATATACAAAATTTCCAGTTGAAGAACCCCATTCTGATGGTATTAAATTAGAATATCTGCCAAGTGAAAATGTCCCTGGTTTGGATATTTTCAAGTAAATTAACTCATAAACCCACATTTCTCTCTCCTCACCAAATAAACTGGGTAAATATATCTTTTGTGATGGGAGAACTTAAGAAAGAATGATTTAAAAAAAGAATCACTGAGCGCAGTGCGCCTGTCACGGCGGAGTGGAGCGGCCTCGGCCCTCAGTCCCGTGGTATGTTCCTCAGGTTTTCTTATCATGAGGCTTTTACTATGGCTAAATATCCCTTGGAAGGCTTCCATGAAGTAAACCTTGCTTCACCTACTTCTCCAGACCTTCTTTGTGTGTCTGAATGGGGAACTCAAGAGCAGACTACCTCACCAAATGTCATCTACTGGCCACATCCTTCAGCTTTATACTCTACCCCTATCCAGGCTAATGCGTTAGATGTCTCTGACCTTCCAACACAACCTGTGTATTCATCCCCCAGACATTTAAATTGTGCAGAAATATCTAGTATCAGGAACTGAAGTTAAAAGATGAACAATGTGAGAGGCTTTCTAAAGTATGAGATCAACTTGGACAGGAATTGGAGAAACTTACAGCTAGTCTGTTTGAGGAAGCTCATAAGACGGTGAGAGAAGCAAATGTCAAGCAGGCAACAGCAGAAAAACAGCTAAAAGAAGCACAAGGAAAAATTGATGTGCTTCAAGCTGAAGTAGCTGCACTGAAGACATTTGTATTGTCCAGTTCTCCAACATCACCTACACAACAGCCTCTGCCAGGTGGAAAGACACCTTTTAAAAAGGGGCATACAAGAAATAAAAGTATGAGCCGTGCTGTGAGTGGCAGTCATCAGGACCTCAGTGTGATACAGCCAATTGTAAAAGAATGCAAAGAGGCTGGCTTATCTCTGCATAATGAATTCAGATCTTGGAAGGATGAGCCCACAATGGACAGAACATGCCCTTTCTTAGACAAAATCATCGAAAGATATCCTTCCGTGTTTAACATTCTCAAAAAGTGAGTTGGCTTCAGCTGTTCTGGAGGCTGTGGAAAACAGTACTCTAAGCATTGAACCAGTGGGATTACAACTGATTCGATTTGTGAAAGCTTCTGCAGTTGAATGTGGAGGACCAAAAAAATGTGCCCTCACCGGCCAGAGTAAGTTCTGTAAACACAGAATTAAATTAGGGGACTCAAGCAACTATTATTATATTTCTCCTTTTTGTGGATACAGGATCGCTTCCGTATGTAACTTTTTTACATACATTCGATATATTCAGCAGGGACTCATGAAACAGCAAGATATTGATCAGATGTTTTGGGAAGTTATGCAGTTGAGAAAAGAGATGTCATTGGCAAAGTTGGGATATTTCAAAGAGGAACTCTGATGCTCTGCCTGGCAACATGCATGAACCTCCTTGAATAACTGGAAAATGGCTGAATATTTTTACGGTTACTTGATATTATTTCCAAGGAGTGGGTCCAAGACTTCCTCCCCTTTTGCGAATTACACTAAGAAATACTGTGATTTGTTTTAAACTGACCTGTACTGTGTTTGTTTATTCTTTAGTTGAACACACTGTAAAGAAGAATTACAGGAATACTAGTGATTGCAATTTATAGTTGGAAAAAAGCTAAATAAATGTTAGATTGGAAAAAAAAAAAAAGAATCACTAACAGACTTAGAAAACTAATTTAATACGTTACTCACATCTCTTCATTGCTGAGTCATATCCCTTTTCTTTCTTTTTATACACGGTCACAATGCATAGGTATGCAGAGCTACATTTGTTTCTACCCACTTGGCTTGTAGCTTCCAGACCTGAGCAGAGAGAAGCACTTTCCATTTCACTTCTGTAGGATATTCCTTCAAATGTCTCTTCTGTAGGTCAATAGGCAGGATCCAGAAAGCCCTGGGTAATCAGTAATCCTTTTTGGAGGCAGCTATCCTGGTTGATACTTTTCGGTCCCACCATATTGGAAATTAACAGATGATCTTAACATCCAATCAGTGAGTGTCCTGCCATTCCAGGGGGTTTTGACCTCAGACTTGTCATCCCAAGAAGGTTTGGAACACTTGTTGCAGAGTACTTTTTGAGCCAAGTTCACGGTCGAGGACTGATAATTGGAAACTTTTACATTCACACAACATGCATACACAATCTTAGTTTCACTCAGTTACGCCACATTTTAACCTTCCTTCCGTTTGATCTATAGCAGTCAAATATCACCCCCAAACATCACGCACATTGCAATCATGATTAAGCATTTGTTCCTAACTACCCGGGTAACATTAAACTATCTGGGGAAACTAATGATGCTTAGCCTGGCTTCTCTAAATGGGCACAACTATAAACAGTTCTACAGAAGAACCTCAGCGATGATTAAGGTTTTCTAAGGAGAAATTAGACAGTGAGATTAAACTATTTAGCCTGGAAATAAAGGTTATGATGTCTCTTAATGTCTTCAAGCATCATGAAACCTTTTACCTCTGTTTCCATGGAGGGCCGATGAGAGGAAATGAGCTTATGTATTAGCCTGATGAGGATGATAGTAAAAATTCTGCAGAGGGTGGGGATGGCGAGAGAAAGGAGAGTGCCCAGGAAAATGTCATGGACTCGCTTTCTTTGTGTCATATTTTTGGCTTTTCTTTTTATGAGGTAGTTTTAAAATTAAAATTGAAACATGTTCATGTCATGGATTCTTCCAGACACAGAAAGAATGCATGTGTGTTACCTCTTTTTTAAACATAAATGGGATAACATTCTATATCCAGCCCTGCAACAGGCTTTTTTCCTTTAACAATATATCTTAGGCATGTTCACATTTATTCATTGTAGTTTATATAAATACACCTCATAAAGCCTAGAATCTCCTTGTATATGTATACCATAACTTATTTAAACTTTGTTCTATTGACAAATCTCTATTTTCTGATTTTATACAACTCAGGCCCTATCTTTACACTCTTTTTTTTTTTCAAAGTGTACAATCAATGATATTTGGTTAATCACATAGCTGTGCTTCAATCATTATTAAAGCATTTTCATTATTTCAATAATAATAATAAACAAAAAACAGACAAACAAACAAGGAAATCCCTCCTCTCTCAATCTCTCTGTTTCCCCTGCTGAACATAGCTGCTATTTCTGGCTATTTTTGTACAATTATATATTTGTTTATTAAGCAGTTTTATTGAGATATATTCACATACCATGTGACCTATCCAAAGTGTATAATCAATGGCATTTTGTTAGCTGTAAAAAGACCTTTATTGTAAAATTGTAAAACAAAATAGAAAAACAGATTGAAAGAAATTACAAATTTTAAAAGAGAATCCACAGAATGATTTACTAAAAATGGATTAGCTGGGTAAGGCTATGTAATTTATAATAGATATTTATCTCATCAGGATGACATTTAAATAACCCAGGGGCTCTCAACCTTGCACAGGCATCAGAAGCCCCTGGAGGGCTTGTTAAACACAGATGCTGGGCCCCACCCCACGGACTCTGATTCACTAGGTCTGGGGTGGTGCCGTGGAATTTGTATCTCTAACAAGTTCCCAAGTGATGCTGATGCACCTGGCTCAGAGACCACAGTTTGAGAACCACTGAACTAAACTATTTGCATGCTTTGGGAAGAAGGAAGATTACATCTGACCACTAGGAACACAGGGGGTGTCTGCTTTTTGTTCTGAATGCACCGTGGCAGTAGCTGCAGGAGCCTCTATCTCAGGTATCTCTTCCCTTCCATGCCAGGGTGTTGGGAAGCCCATGCACAGGTCCCTGCGGAAGGGGCTGTGCACACTGCTGGGGAGCCAGCCGTCCCGCCGTGCCGCTGTGCCATCGTGCCCTGCCCCCACATCTGGCAGTTCAGGCTGCACCCCCCGGGGCTCTTCCTTCTCAGAGGGGGTTCGGGTGCCGCACTGCTTCAAGTCGTATTTTAGCAGGTCCTCTGTGAATTTTTCTTCCCATCTTGCTAATGTTCTTCCCAAGACACGATAAAAAAACAACAACAAAAAGTCTCTCAGCCCCTGACCCAGAGTTCCCATGGCATTTTTGAAAAAGCTTTCCCCATAGTATGCCAGGAACCCTTCACCTAGTGCCCTCTTCCACTCTGTCTTCAAAGATCTCCAGAGCCTGCCAAGCATACAGTGATTATGGGATTAGGCTCCATGATGGACTAGTTTGTGTGCATCGCTTGGATCTCATAGTTTATGTAGGATAGGGGCCATAGGGTGGGACGATGCTATTTAAGTCCTGTCTCCCCAGCACACAGACTGCTGTGATGTTGACTCTCTTGAACACTGGCCAAGGGAGGTCGGAGGCAATTGACCCAAAGTAACTCCATGCAAAAGGAGCATAACCACTCAATTGTGACACTTAATTGAGAGGAATGAATCACCAGGACTTGAGTCATGAGTCTAGGGTTCACATCCAGGCTCTGCAACTTTTAAAGGCCTAACTTTGAGAGTCACTTGTAAAATCTCTAGCTCAGTTTCTTCATTTAGCAATCATCACGTTGCCTTGCATGGTGTAAAGCTTGACAAACTTTGAAGGACTTCATCAAACATCATCTCATCTATTCTATAAAATAAAAGTATTTTTTAACTCTCCTACCTATTTCTGAGGAATATAATAGACTCTGAATTACTTTAATTATAATTGTCATTGGAATAATGTTTCTGCATCTTTTCCCTCATTGGAACCTCATGACAACTGGGTGAGGGTGTGTCTTTATAATCCCCATTTTAGAGATGCAATGACTGAGGTTGGAAGAGGCCAGTTGACTGTCCTCTAAGGACCTAAGCTAGCAAGTGATAGTTAATTCTAAAACCCAAGTTCTGGGCTTTTACCATCATGCTTTCACATTGACAGTCTTCTTTCAGTCCAGCTAGTGAACATGATCATTCATAAAAAGGGCTAACATCTATTAAGAGATTCTATGTGCCAGGTAACATGTTAAGTAGTTTTACATAGACTACCTAGAGCTAGTTGGGTCTCAATTTCTAAGACAGATACTTTAATTTTTCCGTTTTAAAGATGATCTGACTAAAGGCTGGATGGGTTGACTTACTTTTCTAACGCCACAACCTTGTAGGTGATGGAGCCAGCATTCCAGACTAAGCAGTCTGTCTTCAGAGCCACATTACAAATTTCAGATCTAGGGGAAGTTTTAGCTATATGGGAAATACATCTTAATTCATGCTCAACTCCTCTCCTTTTTTTCCATGTGCAAGCCGAGCCTTTTAGAGAAATCAGCATTAATAATTTATATATGATGTTCTGGTTTGTCATTGTACTTATTGCTCTTGTTATAGAAGACTGCACTCCTCCCTCACTACAACAGGTTATAGCAAGTATTCAAAAATATATGACAGGAGCAACAAGCAATATTAAAGTTACCCAGCTCAGGTGTGGAAATGCCAGATTTTCTATGATGTGGTTGTCCAAGGAAAAGAGTTGACAGTTGATAAGAATAGGTTTATCCATAGGTATTCGTGAGGTTACAGAACAGCATCTGCCAAATGGGAAGAGCTTTATTCTCCAATTCCTAATGTTGGGATGGTTGCATTTTGCATGTTGGTGAAGACTCCATAAATGAGTAGAATGGAACATCTCTAAGAAGGCAACTACTGACTCAGAGGTTAGTCTTTGCATTATGGGTTTGGGAGAGGCTGGGTTGGATTACTGACGATGCCCTTGAAAAGCCCAATGTTGTAGTTACTCTGAGATAAGCAGTTGCTGCATAGATCCCCAAGCCCTGGGTCAGTTCCCAGAGATCCCGTGGCATTGATGGGAAGACATGGCATGGGGGCCATGGAAGGGGAGGTGCAGGGAACGTGTGAGAAGGAAGCAGCTTTTTACTTGAGCCAACTGCAAGAGAGCAAGCCTCTACGAAGGAAACAGAGTGGTTCAGACTAGGTGCCTGAAGACTGCTCCAAACTAGGCTTCTACTCAGTCTCAGGAATGTTCTTCAGAGTATCCTTGAGACCGTAGGAAGCTGCCTGGTGGGCAGCCCCACCTGAGAATCTCTCTTCTCATGTATGTGGTTTATTATAACATTTTTGAACAAAGCATGTTAGACGTTAATCTTGATAATAATCTTTAGCTGTGCTCAGTCTTGCCAGGTAAGTATTATAACCTTCATTTTCCAGCTGAGGGCAGTGAGGCTTCACAAAGAGTTGGCATTGCTGGAACTGGAACCTAGGCTTTTCTTATAAGGCTGAAACCCTTGTTCTTTCCGATACACCAAAGTGCCCCAGATTTAAAAAGGGTTTCACAGCCATTGCACATTTTCAGTGTTCTCTCTCAGCCCTGTACTAAGGGGTCACTTTCCTCCAGGACCAGTGGCCATCCAAGAAGCAGCTGGAAGAATTAAGATCCAGGAGGCTCCTATGTCAACTTTGCCCGCGGTCACATGCTTTGGGCATTGGCAAGCGCAAAGTGAGGTGCCAAGTGCACTGATTGAGTTGTTGGCATTTCTGGCACCATGTGAACACTGCATGTTACCAGATAGGCTGTCCCAGCTGCCAGCTGCAGGGACACTGCCACGGGAAGCAGCTCACTTCATGGGACATGGTCGTCCCCTAATATAGACATGGCAGGCAGGCGCAGGGTAGGTGGCTCGGGTGTCAGCACCCTGATGTCACTTTGACAAGCTGGAGCCCTCTTGTCTGGGGATTACCTTTGGAAGCAAAATATACTCCCGTGTCATTTAATATGCTGAGGGATCATTAACAAGATATTAGCAAACAATTAAGCCTGGCCCCAGGGCACGGGAGCCCAGAGTTACCATTTCATTAACCTTTAGCAATGAAGAGAAGAGGGTGACCTATGGGAGGTGCTGGCACCAGCATATATATGTGTGTGTATTTGTGTGTGTGTTTGTGTGTGTGTGTGTGTGGTGAGGGGAGGGGAGGGGAGCGGAAGGTGGCCTGGAAGGGCAAGAGGACTAGGGACAAAGGTAGGAGGCACAGGGGTCATTGACCTGGCCTCACCTTTCTGCATTGCCAGCGATACTCCTGGAAAGGGCATTTATTTGGCAGACCTTCCTTGCTCTGCCCTTCTTCAATTGGAGTGTGCTGCCACCTAGAGGAAGAGGAAGGCTTTACAAACATTTTGGGAAAGGACCTTATTTCACGAAAGCGTTTCAGTATTTGCCGGCACTGGGCTGGCATGGACATTTGGAATTGTTTTCAGGCTGTTTTTGTGTCTCTAGGCTTGGAAAAGGAAAGCCTGCAACTCTCAGGATGGATACAGGGGTCGGGTTGGTAACAGTCCCAGGTGCCAGAGAGACGTGGCACAAGCTCGGCCCCTACGCACACATCTCAGAAATGCTCCCTATAGCGCTCTTTATCACCAAATCAGTAAGTACTCAGCCCACCCCTGTGATTCAAAGGTGCTTACTTGTTAAGGTTATTAGGAGGCCCAAAGGACCGGCTACATGCTCTGTGCTCCTTGCTCGCCTTCGCTTTGTATGTCCCCACACTGATCCTTACTGGAGACTAATTCTCCTCAAACAATGTTACTAGTCTTCAAGAATTAAGCAAATTCTTCAAATTTGAGGGGAATTTCATTTTGTTGTTTTCTTGGAAAATATGACGTTACATTTAGGAACCTTGGAAATTAACATCATAATACTCTATAAATATGCCTTGGTAATTAGCGGAATCTTTTATAGGAATAAGGAAACCCACAAATGTGACTTCTCCCAAAATCTGTTGAGTTCTCTTCCTGCTCTTTGGGTACTTCCTGGGAGACAAGTTTGCTAGTCTCTGGAATTACCAATTCATATATTTCTATCTTGCTCCAATTCCAAAAAAAAAAAAAAAAAAATGGCATAGTATCATTTTTTAAATCTAATTAATTCTAAAAGCATACTTCTTCCTGCCTCCTCTAGGAGTCCCCGACCCTAAGCTTTTAGTTTGGATCTTCTGATGTAACTCACCTAAGCAAATGAAGCAAAAACCACAGGGAAGGGAAAAGTTACAAAGTGTTTTTGGATTCAAATACATGGGGAAAGTAAGATGAGAAAGAACATTAATCAATACTAGGTCTTTGTTTAGGATACCACTCAAAGGGGAAATAATAAGCATTGTCATAAAAGGCAACTGAGAAACAGAATGCTTTGGGAAATAATAAATAAAATAAGTCAAACCCTCTGTATTCTGCATTCAAAGTTATAACCTAAGACTGCAGGGTCCGGGATGGCTGTGCTAATAAAACAAGAGCATGGGATCTGCCACAAGGAGCCAGAATAAAGGTGCCTCTGATGCCATGGTCTCTTTGTCCCATCTCCACTCCCTTTAACTGCAAACAGAGGTGCCTTTTGCTTACAAAATTTAATCATGCTATACTCCTTAAAAACTATGGTGTCTCCCTAAATTCCAAGCCTTTAGGTCTTCATGAACTGTATGTTATCTATTGCTGTGTAACAAATTATGCCAAAACTTAGCAGCTTCAAAGAATAACATTGCTATCTCATAGTTTCTGTGGATCAGGAATTTGAGAGCAGCTTAGCTGGGTAGTTTTGGCTCAGAGTATCTCAGGAGGTTGCAATCAAGATATTGGCCAGGACTGCAGTCATCTGAAGGCTGCACAGGGGCAGGAGATTACGTTCTTAAGATCATTCACATGGATGAGGCTGGAGGCCTCACGTCCTCACCATATGGGCCTCTCCATAGGGTTGCTTGAGTGTCTTTGTGACATGGCATCTGGCTTCTTCCAGAGTGGAGTGATCCAGGAGAGACAGGAAAGAGGGAGTCACTTTTCATGACCTACTCTGAAGTCACACACTGTCATTCCCACCTTCTATTAGTTAGAAGTGAATAATTAAGTCCAAACCACACTCAAAGGGAAGGAACTTAAGCTCCATTTTCCAATGGGAGGGATGTCAAAGAACTTTAAATCCACCACACTGGCAAAACCAGCCTGTTTTTCCAATCTCCTCTCCTGCCTCTCACCCCCATGCCTTGCTTTAACTAGGAGCTCACATCTGAATCACCTAGGGAGTTTTTTCAAATTCACATGCCCAGGACCCACCCAGTAAGAATCCCCAGCGAAGGGGTCCTGGCAGGTGTTTGGGGCCAAAGTACTCCATGTAATTCTAATGCACCCTCACACTATGGACACTGTTTTAGAGATACACTGAAGAGTCTACCGCTCCCCCAGATTTGTTGCACACCTTGTCACCTCTCTAGATTTCCCAGACAGCCTACTTTTTCCAGAATACCCTTTGTGCTCATCTGCCTGGAGAATATTCTGCTCATCCTCCTCTGGTTTAAATGCCACTGGCTATGTGACTCCTTCTCAGAGCCCCTGCTTGCACAGTGAATCACTTCTTTATCACTGCTCCCCAGTCCTTCCAGTTACACCTCCAATGTGGTCCATATTGTGTTCTAATAAAATCACGGTGAGTGTGCTTTGCTTTCCAGCCAGACTGGGAGTTCCTCTAGGGAAGACACTGTGCCATATTTATATTTGCATCCCCAGCAGGTCACTTGGTAGATGATCAAATAATGCTCTATAAATGAATGACTAAAGAAATAATAAGTGATCACTCTCTGAAAGCATCTCTAAGAAATGTTTGGAGAAAGGGCAAGTTTCCTTCCTAAATATTAGTTACATCCTCCAAACAAATTCAACATCCTGTAATTACCTGCTTATATAAAGATCTTGTATAAACTCTCTGTGAATCGGATCACTGAAATCCAAAATGTTTGGTCCATGGGCCTCACATATGCCATTATTTCCCTTAGAAACATGGCCCTTTTTTCTCTTCCAGTTCAATTCACTCATTCAGGTCTGGGCCAGACTATCCTTCTCACTGCAGCCTTTCTTTTTTTTCTTAAATAAAATTTTATTGAAGTCTATCATTCATACATGAACGTACATAAACAGTAAGTGTATAGTAAAAGTTGTGAATTTACAAAACAAACATGCATATCATCATACGAGGCTCCCATACATCTCCCCACCATTGCATTGTTGTGAAACATTTGTTACAAACTATGAAAGAGCATTGTCAAATATTACTACTAACGATAGCCCATATCTTATATTTTGTGTATTTTCCCCCAACTCACCCGATTATTACTACCCTCTATTAGTATTATATATTTGTTATTGTTCATGAGAAAACTTTTTATTTGTCCTGTTAACCACAGTCCGTTATCTGCCACTGGACTTCCTGTATTATACAGTCCTGTGCTTTGTGCAATCCATTCAAAGTACACTCGGTGGCTCTCATTTTCATCACAGAGTTGTGTTGTCATCACCTCAGTCAATTTTAGGACATTTTCATTACTCCAAAAGTGAAAATTCCATACCCCCTTATACTTCCCTATTGTTGTCCCTTAGTATTGAAATAATATCTTCTTGCCATTGTTTCAAAATATTACACTATTACTATTAACTATCATCCATAAGTTACATTGGTGGTAATTTTCCATGTATCACCATATTCTTAGCTCTTAGTAAAAGTTGCTGCAGCCTTTCTTGATGTGCTCTGGCCCACTCTTGGGTCTTGAATCTCTGAAACCCTGTTGGACTTTCTATCATTCTTCAGATGACTTTGTCTGTCTTTATGTACTGCCTTATATTCCTCTTTGGTTGCTTTGTATACTTTGCCTGACTTCCCAACTATTCCGTCAATTCCAGAGAACAGGGCTATGTCTTCTCATTTTGTCTTCCCTACAACACTGTTGCTTTTATACCAAGCATTTAGCAACTGTGTGTGACTTGATTGATGTTCTAACAGGTTCACCTCTTAGGTAACACCTTCTACCTGCTATATAGAGAGGTAATTCCAACTTTATAATGTCCCTTCCATTTTTAAAGGAAAATATAAATGTAGGCTACCATAAATGTAGTCCAGGTTGCTCAAGGATAATGGTTTCACTGTATTATGAACTCGTTAGACCACATCCACAGTAATAGGTTTAGTTATGATTGCTATTAGAAATGTTCAGAGAACCTAGGATATTTTAGGTAATGGCTTAAGCCACCTATCTCTTTAAAAAGGACTACATATTTTGTTTCCATTATCCCATTCAATCCTAACACATTATGAGGTAGGCAAGGCAGGACTTAATTAACCAATAAATTGAGACCTAGACAGATAAAGTGACTTGCTAATCTGACAGATAATCTGACTTTCTCTTTCTTTTCCTCCAGAGTCCCCCCTCTATCTGGCCTGAAGAAGAGAAGCCTATAGGCAAATATCTTAGCTCTCTACAAATACCTGAAGTATGCCATGGTAAATAATGAGAAGTAGATGTGTTTGATGTTCCAGGAGGTACACCAATACCAAAAAAGGTGCAAGAACAGTCAAGGCTGCCCAACAAAAGAAAAACATTCTAAAACCTTAATTTGACCAACTGGAATGCCTCACACAGAAGGGATTTGCCCAAAATTTTTAGCATTTACGCAGATGCTGGTTGCAGACTATTCAAAAGAAGCACTATAGATGCAACCTAAGAAACCCAACTGGATCTGATCAAACTTTTCAAATTTGTACAAATGTCAGAGTACCTGGATGTTCAGTAAGCTACATCCTTTATAGAATAACTTAAAGAATTGAAATACTTCATTCAATTTTATGAATTAGATAACTTGTACTAGCATAAAGTACACCCACATATAAAAAATTTGCTAGCATAAATATACGTATGCATTGCCTGAACACACACGTTTGTGATAAGTGCGGTTGACTGTTTTTCCATTAACATTTCTATTCAGTCTTTTGTTTTGTGTTGTGTTAGCAGAAAAGGAGCTGGCACCAATGATTTAAGAAAAAATTTGGGAAAAAAAGTTTAATGAAAAACTTCTACACATTTCATTTTTTCTGCCATCATTTAATATTTCACCAGACGAAAATACG
>JAQZBX010090347.1:0-12531 GCA_029593785.1 Cabassous unicinctus
TGAGACATTTGTTACAAATTATGAAAGAATATTGTCAAAATCTTACTACTACTTATAGTCCTTATCTTACATTTGGTGTATTTTACCCCCAACCCACCCTATTATTTTTTAAATATATTTTTACCACAGAACTTGTAAACCTACAAAACAATCACGCACATGTGCAGAACTCCCAAACAACACTCCACCAGCACACCACACCCTGGTGGAACACTTGTTACAGGTTATGAGACATCATCTGTATTAGTCAGCCAAAGGGTTGCTCATGCAAAATACCAGAAACGGGTTGGTTTTTATAAAGGGTATTTATTTGGGGTAGAAGTCCACAGTTACCAGGCCATAAAGCATAAGTTTTTTTCCCTCACCAAAGTCCATTGCCACGTGTTGGAGCAAGACAGCTGCTCCAACATGTGGCAGTTTGCCAGGGTTCATGCTTCTTGGGTTCCTCTCTTCCCGGGGCTCCATTTCTCTCCGGGCTTAACTCCTGTTTCCTCCACAAGGTCAGCTGTAGACGCGCAGGCAAACAACTTAGCTCTTATCCCGGGGTCTTCTCACTACCAAGCTCTCTTACTTCCCGGGGCTCCAGCTCAAGACTCCAGCATCAAAAACTGCTCCCTCTGTCCTTTGCCTTGCCTTTTATCTTCAATTCCCCATCCACCAAGGGGTGGGGCTCAACGTCCTACTGAAGAGGCCCAATCAAAGCCCTAATTATAACTTAAACATGCCCAGATGAACAAATCAGTTTACAAGCATAATCCAATATATATTTTTGGAATTCATAATTACATCAAATTGCCCAACAGCTATATCATCCGACCACCACCAGGTCCACAGCGTACATTTGACACTTCCCATACTCCCCCACTATCAACACAGTACATCTTTGGCACAGATGCAAGAATATTATGTTATTACTGTTAACCACACTCCATAGGTCACTCCAGTTGTATTTTTCCCATGCTTCTCCACATTCCCACCACCCTGCAATACTGATGTACATCTGCTCTAGCTCACAAAGGACACTCTTGCATCTGGACCATCAACCACTATTCTCATCCACCTCTGGGTTTACCGTGCTATTCAGTCCCTAGATTTTTCTCTAGCTTTCTGTAAGGCATTTACATCCCTAGACTACCATTTTCAGCCACATTCCCATTTATAAACCAGCTGTTAACTCACTATAATGTGTTACCATCAACTCTGTACATGTTCCACACCTTTACAGCAAAGCCAATTAAAACTTCTACATACATATATCAATTTGAGTAGAATTGACATCTTAATGATACTTAGTCTTTCAATCCATGAGCATGGAATATTCTTCCAATTATTTAGGTCTTTTTTTGAGTTCTCAACAATGAGTTATAGTTTTCTGAATACAAGTACTTTAAATTGTTAGTTAAGTTTATGCCTGAATATTTGGGTTTTATCTGTCATATTTTATTTTCACCACTCTTTTGACAATTTTAGTTACTTTTATTGATATAATCTTCATTTCTAGATTCTCTTCCAGGCCTCTCCTGTCTTTTCTTTTCAGGCTGTAACACACCCTTTATTATTTCCTGCAAAGCAGGTCTCTTAGTTACAAACTCGGTTTCTGTTTATCTGTGAATATTCTAAACTCACCCTCATTTTTGAAAGACAATCTTGCCAGATATAAGATTATTGGCTGGAAGTTTTTCTCTTGCAGTATCTTAAATATATCATACCACTGTCTTCTTGCCTCCATGGTTTCTCGTGAGAGATCAGCACTTAATCTTATTGGGTATCTCTTATACATTATGCATTGCTTTTCTCTTGCTGCTCTCAGAATTCTGTCTTTGGCATTTGACATTCTGATTAGTATGTGTCTCGGTGTTGGTCTATTAGGATTTTTTCGGATGGGAGTACATCGTGCTTCTTGGACATGGATATCTATGTCCTTCAATAGGGTTGGGAAATTTTCTACCATTATTTTTTTCAAATATTCCTTCTGCTCCTTTTCCCTTCTCTTCTCCTTCTGGGACACCCATGACACGTATGTTTGCACGTCTCTTGCTGTTCTTTATTTCCCTGAGACTTGTTCAAGTTTTTCCAATCTTTTCTTCATCTGTTCTTTTGTATGTTCACTTTCAGAGGCCATTTCTTCAAGCTCACCAATCATTTCTTCTGCCTCTTCAAATCTTCTATTATATGATTCCAGTGTATTTTTAATTTCATTTATTGCACCTTTCATTCCCATAAGATCTGCTATTTTTCTGTGTATACTTTCAAAATTCTTTGTGCTCATCCAGTGTCTTCTTTATATCCTAATTTCTTTAGCCATCTCATTGAATTTATTAAGGAGATTTATTTGAACATCTATTAGTTGTCTTGACTCCTTTATGTCATCTGCAGGCTTATCTTGTTCTTTAAGTGGGCCATATCTTTGTTTCTTGGTGTGGATTGTAATTTTTTGTTGGTGTCTTGGCATCTGGCTTACTAGAATATTTATTCTGGGTGCAGTTTTTCTCTTTAGTTTAGGGCTTCCTGCCCTTTTCTCCCTTGTTGGTTGTGTAGTAGGAGCCAAGGATGTGGTTGGTGCTGTAAGCTGTGGAGGCTCAAGCTACCCTCATTGCCCCAAGGACCAGTGAAGCTTCTCCCAACTTTCTCCTTTGCCAGGGGTAGGGACAGAGCCACAGCTGTGTGGAATAATCCAACTCATGCAGGCCTGGACTGTAGTTGCCCAGAGAGACTGATGAAGCTTCACGTACCTTTCTCCCCTGCCTGGGACAGGGATGGAGCTGCAGGTGTGGGCAGCAATCTATGCAGTGCAGGTCCAAGATGATGACAGTTGCCCTGGTAGACTTCTGATTATTCAGTCTGTGCCAACTAAATGTACCTGTAGTTACCTGGATAGGCTGATTCAGGGCCCACCAGCTTCCTCCCTGCTAGAGGTAGGGCTGAAGCCTATGCTAGGGCTGCAGGCCAATCTGGGTGAAAGAAATCTGTCTCTACTGTCACTGTGATTTTCAGTCAGCCCGGCTTCCCCTCACGCTACTGGCCTCCTTCTGACTTGGACAGGCTCAAACGTTAGCTGTTCTTAGGGTTATACTTTAGCCAGCCAAACTGACCAATCAGTAGCTGAAATCGGTGGCCAAACGTTTCTTCCTCCTGTTTTTTGGGAAATGAGCTTCCAATTCCTGCTACAGAATAGCTCCTGGGGCGGCTTGCGCTGCCAAAGTGGAATGATCACCGGCCTCCGTGGCGTGGCCTGTAATTTCCCAGAGGCTGGCGCAGCTCCCCCCAGCTTCCTCCCTGCCCCAGGTGTGAGCGGCAATTTGATCTGGATGGAAAGAAGCCGGTCCCTACCAGCACTGTGATTTTCAGTCAGCCCCACTTCCCCTAGTGTCAGGTGCGGAATTAAGATGGCGGCCACCAGCGTCTTTCTGACTTGGACAGGTTCAAACTTTAGCTGTTCTTTCAATTTACTAATCAGTAGCTGAAGTTGGTGCCCAACCATCTCTTTCTCCCCCATTTTGGAAAGTGAAGCTTCCAATTCCAGCTGTGGAACAGCTCCCGAGGCAGCTTGTGCCTCCAGTGGAGGATGGGCACTGGCCTCCATGGCATGGAGTGCTCTAGTTTCGAATCTTCTCTGCAGATGGGCATTCTCCTCCTTCCATTCTTTCAAGGATGTTGCAGGATGCACTTCTGGTCTCCTGGAGCCCGCAAACAAGTGCTCTAGATAGCTCTGGGTGATCACCAACTGCCCCATAGCTGATTCTTGGAGCTCTTTACTCTGGCACCATCTTGCTGGTTGTTTTGTAGGTGTGCATTATCATTTTTAATGGATGCATGGTACCCATTACAGTATGTGGCTGTACTTTAACATTTAACCAATCCCCTGGAAGTGGTTATGCCTTAGAATTATGGTACAATTTAGGTTTTGATTCATAATGCTAAACTGCCCTCTAGATAGAAAGATTGATATCTCCCACTCACAGAATATAAGGGTGCTTTATTTCTCCACACTCTGGCTCTAGCTAGTCAAAAACCTTAACCAATCTAGAAGGCTTCTTTATGTTTTTATTTGCATTACTGAGATTAAACATTTTTCTGTGTTTCAGTCATTATTTCTTTGGTATATCATCTGTCTTTTCCCTATTCCACTGGTGTGACTTTCTATAGCTTTCTAAGAGGAATTTGGATTAATTTTAAAACATTTTCCTCCCCAGTTTACAGTCCTCTGTGATTTTGTTGTCTTTTTAACCTTGATTGCCTTTTGCTTTGATTTGTCTTTTGCCTTTGTAGAGTGCTGTATTTGGTTTGGTTTTAATACAGTGGATCTTTGAGCTGCATGCTTAACTCCACAGAAGTAGAGGTATTTGTTATAACTGTAATAGTTAGAATCCAACTATGGACACAGGCTCTCTTATCTCAGTTTAAAATCCTCTCCTCCTCCCACTTTCAAATCCTTTCAGTCTTAACTAGCTAAACCTGGGACACTGAGTCAACGATTTTTGAAGAGAAGATATACTTGGGCCTTTTTGTCGCTGCTTTAGCTTCTATGTGACAGTTTTTCCTCCAAGTAAAGAGCAAGGATTATCAAGTCTTTATAGTAAAAACAAAGAGAAAGAACTAAGTTTCCTGTGGACCTTATTCTGTTTATAGTAATAAGTAATACAATCTTAGGAAGTCAAACTAGAGAACTGAAAAAATAATAATAAAAAATCAGATTATCTGGAAAGCCAAAGGGGCAGAATACCTTAAAAATAAAAAGGCATTGCATATGATTTAAGACTGATTTTTTTTTAACATGACTGTTTTTATAAATAGTATTTTGTTTGTTCATATAGTTTTTTAAAGTTTGTATTTCACTAGTTGCAAATACCTATCTTCATACATTAAAGAAAAAAAATGGGAATATGCCATAATTGAAATACAAAGGTAATCACTGTGTAAGTAGCATATAGTACACATGCCATGAGAATAAAAAATAAACTCTTTTGGCTTTAGTGACAAAAATTCCCATAGCCTGGGAATGGAGTTCCTATTCCTATTCCATTTCTGTCCTTTCTTTATTCTATGTCTGCCTTTTTTTAGTAGATGGTTTTGTATTGCATAAACACTGAATGGATAGCACTTTTCATGAATGTCCATCATATATATTATCATTTAAACTTCACAGCCTATTGAAATAATTCCATTTTTCAAATGAAGAAAGTAAGATCTACGCCCTATTTTACGTTCTAACGTTTAGACAATCAGGGACAATTGGGAATTTTTACAAACTTTACTTCAGGTGAATTTTTTTACAGAGGTCAATTCTGGGGTTTCTTACTTGCTCCAATCTAGTAAACCTTGTAATAATTTTATTTAGGATCTAAGACCCTGATCCTCTAATGCCTTTCTGTCTACAGGTCTCCAAGCATATGGCTTTTAAGTTACTGCCTTTCATCCCAGTTATCATCTTTTTAGAGTTGACTTTTAAAAAGTGATTTAAAAAAAAAACAAAACTCTTTCCAACTTGAATACTAATACCAATCAAGGTACATTGAAATAAGGTAGGAAGTTGAAAAAGATAACATACTTGGGGGCTTGTCTTTACATGTTTAGGTGAGGATATTCTTGCATGCTCAGGCATTAAACTAAAAACAGATCTTTATGTCAAAATTAAAGGATAAAGCAAGGATATTTTAGGAACTCAGGAAAACGTTAGCAGGTCAGGCCCCAAAAAACTACAGCATGATTCAAAATCCAGAAGACCTGGATCATACAAGTGACTTACTTTGCATAAACCTTGATTATTTTGTACCCTATAAAATGGGGATATCTTCGATTCCTACTCTGCTAGGGTGTAAAAGCTATTATAATGTGCTCCTCCTTAACACTTTGCTTATGCTATTTTATGTCCTCAACCTGGAAATTGTCACTGAAGTCTTACTTCTGCAGTCCACCCACTACGAGGCTTATGTAGCACTTACGAACCATCAGTTTACTATTTATATATTAGTATTTTTACTTTACATTTATAAAGAGGTTTAAAAAGAGAAGAACATGCAACAGAGACCATACATGGCTCACAAAACCTATATTTACTCTCTGGTTTTTTACAGAAAAAGGTTGCCAAGACTGCACTACACTAATATGCTTTTTGCTAGAAGAGAAGCTGTGCCTATTCAGTTATGTCACTTCCAGGTAGCATCATGCCTGGCACTAGACCAGTTTACCAAATATTTAACTGATTGGATTTAATATTTTAAAATTTTGTTTTGGAAAATAAGACACTTGGGCAAAGCTCCTTTTGAGAATTCAGATGAATAGTGACTATCCCATTTGCTGATTAAAAAAAAAAAAAAGGCCAGTGAAACAAATTTGATACTTCCAGGATCAAGCTTTAATGAATTAGAATTCAAGGCACAGGTTTCTAGGGTGTACCTAAATACATCTCCATTTTACATTTGCTTTTTGATTCTTACATCTCTTAATCCTTTAGGACAGAGATAACAGAATTGTTTGAATTCTTTTTTGTTTAGCAAGAAATACCTTTAATAGGGCCTTTTAGTCTTTTTTAAAGAGCTGATCATCTGAGTTTCTACGATTTCTTCATAGTATCAACACAGACCCTTTTTGTTGGTTTGTCCAAAATAGTATTTTCTTCCTCTAGTGTGTCATTACAGTCCCTTTTGACTTTTATTTCTTCTTTATGGAATAAATATGGGTGCTCAATGCGTCCCCTACGTACAAAATGCTGGATCCGGGATTCCAATCCTTGGCATTTAGGACGATCCATTAGGGGCTTATATGTACGCATTTTCACTCCTTCTACAAAGGCACTGCTCTGCTTTATTACACGGGGCTTTACATTTCTCCACTCTATCACTCCATCCATCTTTGGTCCTATAATATACACAATCAAGGATTACGTGTACACTTTACCACAACAGAATCACCTCCAAAGACTGCCTCCACCCATAACCCTATATAACTGGTGAATAAGTTTATCCCTAAATTTCCCTGTCATACCTGTCCCATAGGGCACTGCAACAGAGTCTAGTCCTTGAAGCATACTATACAACATGTGAGTTTTAACAGCATGATTAGCCCATAGTCGTTGTAGGTGAGTAACATTGAACTCCTGAACCTCCTGGTCATAGATCCACTTGATATTTTCAAACTTACAATCATATAAGACTAGAGGAAATTCTACAGCCATACTAGAGAGAGAGAGAAGAAAAACAGGGTTTGAGAATACATAGCAGCTATTCACCAAATCTTTAAAAAAAAAAAACAAACCTGAGGGTTAGTTGGTATGAAAATGGGGAAAATTGTTGAAGTCAATATTGAGTATCTAATAGCTAAGAAAAAATATCATCTCTAACCTTGAACAGTTTTATAATTAGAAGAAGAAAAAAAAAGCAGCAAACCACGGATCCAACTGGTTCTTCATCTATTTTAGGATAAATCTCAATGGTAACAAGTCACCTAGAAGTGAGTTGTCTTAGCTACACCATACTGCTGTAATTAAATTACTACTGTAATTAAAACAGCCAATGGTATTTTCCAAGCTTGTTAATAGAATTCCAAGTTTGTATAGAAGGGAGTGAAAACTAGATTTCACTGCATAGGAGTGAATTATTGGTATCTATTTGACCTCAGCAGCCTGCTCTCCACAGAAATATCTGACTATTCTTTCTGCCCTTTACACCATTTCAGAAACTGAAAATAAGGAGTTTCAAAAACACCGTAGTACTGAATACGTCTCAGTAATACAAAAAAAGCAAGATCTAATATTAATGTTTGCTTTAAACGCACCAGAACCTAACAATAATGCCTCTTAACATAAATTCAGAAAACAAAAATATATGCAAATGAATGTTCTCTTATTTAAAAAAGGCCTGGTTCAAACAGTTTCTTTACTAATGGAATAGCACAATGAGAGAGGATAATTAAGATACCACTCCCTCCTACGTGTTCATAACATTCTACAACTTAGCTTCATGAAGACAGAATGTGTGCCTTAGTTACTTAGGCAGTCATGGTGGCGGAGAGGATATGTATATTGTATTAAAGCTAAGTAAAAAATATTCTAAGGGCTATATTGCAATTTTTTTTTTTAACTTACCTGTATTGAGGTTTCTGGGGATTTTTCTCTATATTTAGCAGCTCATCAATAATCTCTGGTTTCTCCATTCCTTGGCCAATCAGAAAGAGGATGGCCATCATGCAGCGGACTTGATGATAAAGGAATGCCTGGCCAGTCACTTCAAACTGACATAACTGGAAAGGTTCTTGCCATCTCTCCTCACCCAGGCTTTGGACTAGTAGCTGTACTTGAGCAGACAGAATAGTCCTCTGAAAATTAATCACTCCATTGGCTACATCCATTTTACATAAGTTCCTGAAATCATGTGTACCAACATACTTCTGAGCTGCATAATTCATGGTTGCAATATCTAAATCAGAACGAGGGAAAAAATAGTAGTAAGTCCGTTCAAGACAGCTGAACCTAGCACTGAAGCTCGGTTCTACAGGAGCCCAGGCCAGGATACGGATGTCTGGAGGGAGCACCCGATTGAGAATGTGGGTATAACGGATCTCTTTAGTGATCTCTTGAGCAGCATCACTGACTTCATCTTTCAAATTCAATTCCTCTGAATCCCAGGCCCTTGGAAAGTGAGAACGAAGGTCAAGAGAAATCACCTGTGGAATCAGAACGATAACTCTCTTTTAGACATACAACTAATCTGAATTCTTAGCATAACACCTAGAATACCTTGGTATTGCTTTGGGAAAAAAAAAATAAACTGGCCCTTACCTGTCCAAAGGCACTAACTCCTTTGTCTGTTCGCCCACACCGGTGATAGTTGGATGTCTGTCTGCTTTCTACTAGCCGAGTCTTGATTAGAGCCTCAAACAGTTTCTCTTCAATGGTATTGTTTGTGTTTTCCTGACTGGCAAAACCCTGGTAACCCCAGCCTAGATAGGCTATCCTCAGGGCTACATGTCTTCGGCCATGAGCACTAAAATCAAATGCACGCTTAGCTTTTCCAGCTCCAGAAGAATCTTGTCTAATGTTTGAGTTCTTATTGTTGGCCTGTTCCTTTTTAAGCCTTTGTACTTCCTGCTCTAGTTCTTGCACTCTTTTTAGGAGCCTCTCAGTCTGGTTACTGTCTATGTCATTTTTAGCCATGACAACCCCAGGAAGACGCGAATCAACACAGGCCCACCCTACCTGAAAAGAGAGCACAGGGTTACAACAATTTCAGTGCAGATTCCTTTGTCACTATCATATAAGACTGAATGCCCAAAGAATATAGACTTTCACTTCTCTTCAGGGATAAAAGCATTAGAGTAATTAATATCAGTTGGTTCTAATCACTTTGTGTATTATTTATTATTCTTTTCCATCCTGTCTAGCCAATTCACAGGGAAAAGCAAAGTGGCATCAAAATTATTTAGCTATGATTGTTGAGGTTTGTTTTAAGTATTCTAAATTGGAGGGAAATGAAATGTCTGTAGATTTCATTTCTCTTCTTCATTAGACAAGATGACTGAGAGTTAATTTTATTGATATTTTTCCCCAAAACATTTCCTTTTTGTTTTCTCATTATATTGACCCTTTTTTCCCTAGTCATAAGATCTCTTTAGATGGAACACATACTTCTACTCTGAAGTTTTATTATTTTCCAGTATTTCAAATGTAGTAAGTGGCTTTCACGTTCTACCATCTAATATTCAGTTCTGTCTTAAAGGTGGTGCAAAAGAAGCTAACCTAATTGAAGATATTCCTATCAATGATAATACTTCACTTGGGAAGTAGAACCTGGAGACAAGATTTTTCCTACTTTAAGCAGTCTTGATGGCAGAAAGAAGGTAATTAAGCATCATTGCTTCAATGATATTTTTCTAAAGCCAGATCAATGCATGTTCTGATAAAGGATTTCTGTACCTTAAAGAGTTTTCCAAGAGTCAGTCTGGATAATTTAGATGTTAATGTTGAAATTCCTGGCATATTTCAATAATCTGAGATGAGGGCATCTGTACAGTATCCTTAAAATTGAGACAGTCCATGTGATGCATTTGGAAAAAGACCTTGACCAAAAGGGGGAAAAACAAAATACAAAAAAAAGTTTTTAAGGCTGAGATTTCAGAAGTGGGAAGTCATTCCAGAGGTTATGCTTATGCATGTCTCAGGTGGCTCTCACTGACTGCCACATTAAACACAGCCTCAAACACGGGTGCTCCTGAGGGCTCTGGAGACATCTGGGCGTTATGTCAAGGCATGCAACCCCATGAAATCAGTTGTAACAGAGTTAGACTCATTGATAATTTGATTCTTCTACCCCTTTTATTTGAACCTATAATTAGCACTATACCAATTGTATGTCCCAGAGACTTAAATCTTTGGTCTGCTCATATGCCTGTTGAGCCTTGAATCTCAGCAGAGTTGCAGCCAACACCTACTCTCCAGTTCAGTGGACACATCCAGGACAACAAAGTGATAACAGACATCCTCCCCACCGCCCCCCCCAAAAAAACCCAGTATCTACAACTGCATGTAAAACAGTTCCTTCCATCTGCCTCATAAGATCTAAGACCCCTCTCAATCTGAAGCAGAGCAGGCTTTACCATCCCAAAATCCTCAAGATTGAGGAATGAACAAACATAAGGGGGAATGCAACCATGGAAGAACTTGTAATATTGATATAAAGATAGTAGTTACCAAAGGTTCTGAGGAGAGGAAAAGGGAAGAAAAGGTGGAACATAGGGCATTTTTAGGGCATTGGAATTGTTCTGCATGATACTGCAATACATATTCTATATAATACAGACCATTATACATTTTGTCAAAACTGAGAGAAAATTTTTAATGCTGGTAAAGGGCTTAATAGATAATTTGTCCATAATAAATCAGATTTAATATACAATAAGAAAAAGTCCAAAACGCAAGAGGTAAATGGGCAAAGAACAAGCATTTCACACAAAAAAGAAAAGATGCTTAATTTTGTTCAATTAAGTTCAAATTTATATGAACTATTTTTTTTTTTTACTAAATTATTGCAAAAATGAGAAAGTTTGATACACCATATTAGAGAGGGAATGGAGAAACAAGCTCTGTAATAAACTGTTGGTACAACTTCTTTAGAGGACATTTTGGCAGTAGTTATCAGAGTTGAATACCACACATACCTCTCAGCCCATTTTTCCTTTTTCAGAAATTTAACCTACAGAAATTTGCACAAGTATGTAAAAACTTTTTAAGATAATCGTAACATTAGTTTTTAACAACAGAAGACTATAAACCTAAATTTCATCAATAAGGAAATGGCTGAATAAATTGTACTACATCCATACACTGGAATTCTATGCAGCTTTAAACAAGATTAAGTCTACATGTAGCAGATCACCAAGATTACCTTTAAGGTTCAGAAGAGTTGTATAATATGCTCATAGTTGGCAAAGTGTGTGTGTGTATAAGTGAAATACAGCTTTTGTGGTTTTTGTATTTTGTGTGTGTGGTTTTTTGTTTTTTACATAAATCACTCTTATGGTTAAAAGCAAGGACTCTGAAGCTAAACTGCCTTAGTTAGAATTCCACCTCCACTAGCTGTGTACCCTTAGGCATGTTATTAGTCTCTCTGTGCCACGTTACCCATCTTTAAAACCGAGACAATAAGAGTACCTACCCCACAATTGTGAGAATTACGTGAATTAATAAATATAATGCACACAGAACAATGCCCGGTACATAAAAGGGCCTTAGTGTTGCATAATGTACATTGAGCGCTGTGCCCCATATCATGAAGTCTTGAGTTTTTCTTACGTCAGAACTCACTTGTCCTGTCCTAGGAGCAACTACAGGGCCTAAGAACTACCATGCAGTAGAGTGGAAATGAAAACAGGTAATAGATTCCTTAGAGCTGAGTTAATGCCCCTCCAGTGTGTTCCCATACTACCTTGTACTGATCTCTTTCAAAGCATATTACAATATACATATTACAATAAGCATATTACAATTGCCTTAGCCATCCTTTTTCTATTTGCTCTAAATTTATAGACAAAAAGGAATAAATAATTTATTAAATGACTGATGAAATGTTTTCTCTTGCAGAAGGCCCTACAGTGTAGGGGAATCTGTGGAAGAACTCACGGGACCTGATGGACAAAAATGGGCCAATATGGATCCAGAAGAACAGATGTTAGCAGCTGCTACAGCTTTTACCCATATCTGTTCAGGGCAGGGTGAGGGAGATGTTAGAAGAGAAGCCCAGACTGTCCAATATGATCCTTACAGTAAAGCATCAGTAACCCCAGGGAAGCGACCTGCTCTTCCTGTACAATCGCATTACCCATATGTGGAAAGTAATGTCCCTTCAGAAATAGGTTCAGAGGCCTCCCAAAGACTCCGAAAGCCAGTGATGAAGAGAAAGGTGCTGCGTAGGAAGCCAGGTGGGGAAGTATTAGTGACTGATGAGTCAATTATCAGTGAATCCGAATCTGGTGCAGAAAGTGACATAGATCTCTGGGACTTGAGACAAAGACTGATGAATCTGCAATTGCAGGAAGACA
>JAQZBX010090348.1:0-12523 GCA_029593785.1 Cabassous unicinctus
ATGAGCAGTCAACGAACACAAACAACTAGCAAAAACAACAAGCTAACAGACGAGGGAGCCATCTTGGGGTTGGAAGAAGATTGTGTGAATATATGGATGAATCTCCTCTCTGAGGGAAAGCTTGGGAATTTTTTTAAGTTCATTTTTCAGCTTTCAGAGATCTTCTAAATGGGACAAACATAAGCATATTGGACAGGTTACATTCTTTTTTTTATTTTTAATTTAATTTAATTTAAGTTTTTAAACAATTTATTGAAGTATATCATTCATACATGAACATACATAAACTATAAGTGTTCAGTAAACATTGTGAACTTACAAAACAAACATGCATAACATCATACAGGGCTCCCACACATCACCCAACCACAAATACTTTGCATTGTTGTGAAACATTTGTTGACAAATTATGAAAAGTCATCGTCAAAGTATTACTACTAACTATAGTCTGTATCTTACTCCCCTATACATTTTTTAAGGAGTTATTTATTTATTTATTTACTTTTATCCATTTTTATGCCCCCCTGCCCCCGTTTTTGCTGTTTTTGTGTCCATTTGCAAGGCAACTGTCTGTGTCCATCTCTTGCCCTCTCTTCTCATCCTTCTCCTCCTGTCTTCACTGGGATTCAATCCTCAGAGCCTCTGATGTGGGAGAGAGGCGTCCTACTGCCTGCACCACCTTAGTTCCTGGTTTTTTGGCGCATCTCGTCTTGGCTCTCCCTTGTGTCACTCTTCTGTTAAGTCATCATCTTGCTGCGTGGCCCATGGGGCCTGGCGGTGCACCCGCACACGGGACCTGGTGGCCCACATGCCTTCTATATTTTTCTTTTTTTAAATTTTTACCAGGTCCCTCCATATGGGAGACGGACACCCAACTCCTGAGCCACATCCATCCACCTGCTACATCTCTTAAGGTTGACCAAAGATACCTAGAGTTACAGTCTTTTCCCATACAGGATGGTCATATAATAAATCAGACTTAGTTTACCACCACCATTCTAAAAACCAGACCTAGGGAGAAAAACTAAGTCTGGGGACAAATGCATGGTTTCTAATATAGCGAATGTTTTAGCCAACCCTGATTATCACAAAATCAGGACAACAAGAATATTTGCACAGGTTACATTCTTGATAGAAAGTTGAGGTTGCTGGATGGAGGGTGACACAGTTCAGAGCTCAGAATAAGAAGGGGAGCTGGAGAATGAGCACTGTTTGGCCGCAATTGTGGACACCGCTGCAGCAGCAACTCCTTGGTGGGTTCTTAGATCATTCCCATGGCCCATGGCAGGGAGGAGAAATCTGTCAAGAACTTGCCTGGTGGCAAGGCTGAAATTGCTTCTAGTTCTAAAATTCTGTAATTGGGTACATCAACTAGCTTAAAATCAAGATATTCCTGCTACTGGCTTTGATCAGGTCTACATCCTCAAAACAACCCGATAATGTGATTTATAAAAGGTGGTAATTTTTGTCCAAAAAGCCACCATGATTGCCACTTAAGAGGGAAATCTCTGGACATCAGTCCATCCCGGTTGCAACCTGAGCTTGTCTTCCTTTTGGGTTTACCTCATTATCATTAGCACTCGAGCAAGGTGAAGTAAGCAGTATTTATCTTCATTTATTTAGAGTTAGCTGTTTTCAAACCATTCTTTTCTTTTCGATAAAACAGGCTCACTTATAAGGACAAATTTTTTCAAATGATACAGACACTAACAATGAAGAAAATAATCACTGTCAACATTTTATGAGCATCCTTCCTTTCACGTCTCTAACTCCTTAGCCCAGTATTTTAACCTCATCCTGACGCTTCTAGAGCCCTTAGAGCTAGCTTTATTTGAGTATGTTGAGCTGGGTCCTTTAGGTTACCTCACTTAATCCTCCCAACAACCCCACAAGGTGGGGATTATCATCTCCATTTCACAGTTTGGAAATTTAGGCTCAGAGAGGTTATGACTTGCGCAAGGGCTCAGAGATAGTATAATAAGTGACAGAGCTGGGTTTCCAAAGATGAAGTTCTTAAAAACAATAGTTACCATTTATTATACCTTTACTATTTTCCAAGCATTGTGTTAAGTGCCTCTTATATTATCTCAGACCTTTAGAGCAACTTGATGAAGTAGGTTTTATTCTACGCTTGAGAAATGCAAGGCATAGAGGGAGTGAGTAACTTGCCCCAGATCACACAGCTAGGAAAAGGCAGCGCCAAGAAGCAAATCCAGGATTTCTGACTCCTAAATCCATGCTCTTAACCAGGAAACTGCACCAAATCCCCCACTCCACAAGTTGAGATAGATTTATACGTACATGGAGTCATATTCTATATACTGCTAGGTAGTTTGTTCATTTGTTTACATAGATGAGCATAGCAAATTTTCAATCTTTACCTTGAAACTTAAATGACATGATCTAACCCTCTTCCATTAAACCAACAATTAGCCCCTGCTCCATCTGGTGGCCCCCACCACTCAATCACAGCCCACACCCTGACCACCTGCCTCTGAGACCCCTAGACTCCTTCCCTCAGACGCCTCTTGTTTGTCCACTAGCATCTATGCCTCAAACCTGGTACCTAATGCAGGCCCTCTGACCCAGACCTTGGGTTTCAGACAAACCCTCAGCCATGTGATTTGGCCACTTCTGACCAGTCTTGTGAAAACATCATAACCATCCAGCCTGATTCCTAGGACTCTCACTCTCAACACAAGCCTTCATCTTGACAGTAAATGCCACCCTCCCCCATTTCCCTGAATCAACTCTTTCTTAATAAACAGGTCGGCAACAGAAATTCTATCAGATACACTCCAAAATCCTTATGGTTGAAAAATAATATCCAATGTTATCTCTTTCACTTAAATAAGGAGATGAGAGTTTATTGATAAATATGTACAGACTACGCTATGATGAGGTTGAATTATATCCATCACTTTGCTTGAGGTAATCTAGCTGGGTGGCTTTGAGTAAGTCACTTAAACTCTCTGGTTTCTTTATCTGTCCATTTCTTTTTCTGACAAACCGTGGGTTGAAGTAGATGCTCCCAAGTACCTGAACATTCTAAAAAATCATTATTCTTTGGCTTAAAGAAATGACAAGCCTAGTAGATATAACTCCCATCAATATTTTTGCCCAATCATTGACCCCACTAATGAGGCTGTGGGGTTAATTCAACTGCAAAGTTCACTTTCAGGGAGAAGGGAAGGATTCCAAGGTAGTTGGAAGCTAACCACTGAGTTGATCATACTGTACAAACAGTGGGAGGAAATCTAGGGGATCTTCACAGAAATGGGGTGCACTTTGGAATGAAAGAACACTGTTGGTGAGTAGAAAACTGTTAGCTGATTGAAGCCAAGATGAAATCCACTTTTTTGAAAAAAAAGTTTTTAAGTTTGGCTCAATCACTTGTTTTTCTCTGTTTCTTATGTAATCTGGTGGGATGCGGCATCAGAAAGTTATAAATCATTCATGATGCTCCGAAAAAAAAAAACTGTGCAAAACAGATGCAACCTAAAATGAAATAGGAGAAGGTTTTTTTTTGCACAAAACGCAAAATAAAAACCTAACTTTCATGGTTTTGTAGCCCACACTGTTCGCTAATTCCCGCAATCTCTGGGTGGCTCAATCATTTGTTTCTGGCCTCTTGTGCTTGGTTTTAAATGAAGACTGAGTTAAGGAGATAGCCTGTCACAGCAGTCTTAGAAAAGATGCTAGAGTTGTGGCATTTGCAGTGACGAATGAAGTTGGCAGATTTATATCCTGCTTGAAAAAACCAAGAAAGCCCCCTCTTTGTCCAAAATTCCTTTTTCTATATGCCTGTCACTGCTGCCCATAATTGCTATTTGTTAATTAAATTCCCTTTTTAAAATATAAGCACTCTTCCCCAAACTCACTATAAAAACACAAGTAGCCCCTGGCAGAGGTAACCCATAAAGCTAACTCTTAAACATTAATGCTTTAATAAAATTGTTTTAGCTAAATCATTTCTAATGCAACAGGTAGCTGTGATGAGATTTCTAATAAACAGGCAAATTATGTTTTTTTTAAACCTCTTTCATATTCATTAACTCATTCGAGCTTCATAGAGGTAGAGAGGACAAGTGTATATTCACTCACTAATTGATTCCTACATCAAATGTTATTGACTGCCTAGCACTGTATTAGGGTGCTAAAGATATAGACAAGATAATAATGCTACCTGCCCCTGAGCCAATTACAGTGTATAGGGTGACAGACACAAATATCATTATAGAGATGCAAACCAAGATGAGGATGGCTCCCCAAAGTTAAATGTGTTGCCCGAAATCAAACAGCTGGAAAGTACTGGAGCAGGGATTTCCTCCTAGTCTCCCAAGTCTAAGTTCAGAACACCCCTAAAGGCATTCTTTAGCTTTTTAAAAAATGAGAAAACTTTGAGGGGAGAAAGTGAAGAAAAGAAAGTTCCCAAACCAAGGTTAATGCCCATGGTGGGATTTAAATTAAGCACTTTAGGAACCAGTAAGCAGCAAGCAGAACCAGGAAAGTTTTCCCACCAGAACAAATGAAGGAAGCATGCCCATAGATTGACTTTGTAATTTTGCTCGTTCAGCCCTGAGATGATGTCCAACCTAACGCGGTGCCCGGCATTCGGTTGTTGCTCAAGAAATGTCTATTACTCTCTGTTCAGTTTAACCCAGATTAGTCGTATGACCTGTTGTGGGCACGTTACCAAATGACAATTGTCCCCCACCCCAAGCCCTCAAGTTCACAGTGATATTGCCTGGAACAACCAGTTCCACAACATGGGAAAGTCATAAACCATCCTTAAGTTCTTTGCTCACTTCTAGTGCTGATAACCTTGTGATTTGGCTTAGGATTTCCTTTCTACCCCCATGTCAGGGGTGCAGCCCCTTCCCATTTTCCACAAGAAATCTATTTGTGCCAACCATTTGCTTAGCCTTTGAGAATTTACTGAAGAACAAACAATTCTGGGGAGTGGTTATATCAGGCACAACACAGCACAGCTAATCCACCATCTTCCTGGTTCTACCACCCGCTCTCTCTATCCTCTCTCTCTTTCCTCTTTGTTCAAGCACAGCTGTACACACCCAGAATATCAGCGTGTACAGTAACTGGGCTTAATGAGGGTTTTTCCCCCACCAAGGTAGGCTCTCACCAAAAAGAGTTCTCAGACCAATTGTTAAGACAAAAAAATCTTTTCTACCTCTCATTCAACCCAAGAATGCAAAGGTGAGATCCCACCCATTGTTTTCAGTATTTCCTTTGGCCACAATGGAAGATGGCAGAGAGTGCCTATCCTAATAAAGCTCCTTAATGCTCACCTTTCCCAACCTAAGGACTGCTTTCACCTCAATCTGATGCCCAGTATATCCATCTGGCTTTGCTTCTCTGGCACCACATGCTTTTATACCCTGAGCATGGTCTGATGTTTTCTAAGATTCGCGGCAATAACAAGGGAAAAAAAATTATTAAACATATATTATATACAAGCACTGCACTGTGCTAGAACTGGGAAGGATAAAGAATCACAGCCTTTGTCTTCCAAGTACTCATAGACTCAACTTTGGCACCAATTTTCCATGTAATCTCGGGAAAATGACTTCATCTCCAATTCTCAGTTTACTCATCTGTAGAATGGTTGTGTTATAAACATCCACCTCATAGATTCATTGAGAAGAAGAATAAGGCAAAGCAAAAAAAAAAAGGAAACAAGACATGTAAAGGGCTTAGCTTGGCACATGGTTAGCTATAATAATAAATGGAGGGAAGCAGATGTGGCTCAAGCAATTGAGCTCCCGCCTACCACATGGGAGGTCCCAGGTTCGTTCCCAGTGCCTCCTAAAGAGAAGACGAGCAGACACAGAGGTATATACTGGGGTGGTGGTGGGGGAGAATAAAAGAAATCTTTAAAAAACAAAGAATAATAAATGGAGTACAAATAAATAAATGTTGAATGTTGAATGAAACAGGAAAACATATATAATAAAAAGCAGGCTTTGATCAGTTTTGTAGGAGAAATACAAAGTATTAGAGTGGTATGTGGAAAAGAAGATTAATTCTAACTGAGAGGATGAGAAAGGCTATGCAGTAAATAGAAGTTGAGCTGTGCGTGAAGAATAAGTAGGATTTGGACAGGTAGTCTTGGGAAATTCCCACCAGGAGTTGATAATCAATGTAGAAAAGTTGTGTATTTCTGGTAGTGTTATAGTCTCAGAAGATGATCTTGGCTCCTCCCAGTTTAGGTGAGAAGCAAAGTTGCTAGAAATGATCTGGTTGATAGAATTCTTCAAAGGTTTATAGCTAAAACCCTATCTGATCCCTCTGAGGTTTGTGGATAGCATAGAATTATAAGACTGACATATTACCCAAAAGAGCACTTGGTCCAACTTCATCAGATGACTCAACTGTTGTAGGCGCAACATGCCTGTCCAAAAGTCATCCAGTTAGTTTGCACATCTCCAATGACAGGAAGTTCATTGCCAATCTAGTTTTGACCACAATTAATATATTTAAGAGACCCAGAGGTCTGGCAGATCAAAGTAAGAAGGACATAGTTTCCAGAAAGCATCAGCTTTAGAAGCAAACTTGGTTTTATTGCTAGCTTGACCCTAAACCATCCACCCAACCTCTCTGGACCTCAGAGTAGCTCTCAGGCTACTTTTCACTCTAACGTTCTAAAACCTTTAATCAAATGACACGTTGTAGGGAAAATCAACTGAATTAAACACGCAAAAGTGTTTTCTAACATTTCAACTATGAAATAAAGGGATTATTATTTTTATTACCACTATGATATCAGTCCCCAAAAATTCAGAGTTGAGTAATCCCACCCTAAGTGCCCTGGGCAAACCAAGCCAGGAAGATCTCATACCCAGATGTGGGCATCACAGGCTCACTGTGGTTTGAAAAGCTAGAAATATGGCTGGGAGAGAGGCCATGACCTAATCAGACACTCTTATCAGAACTATGTGGGAGGTCATAAAATTATTTTGAACTACTTAGCAAAATAATTATCCACAGGTAGAAGTACCATGTAAGTGGATTTCAGCCTCATGGAAGGAAGAGCATTTCAAGTTGCCCAATTAGAAAAGCAGTGAGTCCCTATTACCAGAAGTATTTCAGGAGGATCTGGAGAGCAAACTCTCAGGGTAGTTGTCAGAGGCATTTCTACATTTGCTAGGAGGTTAGCCCAGAAGACATGGAAGTGCCTTCCCAGCTTTAAGTTCCCAGAGCCCCTCAATACACAGCAACAGTATTTATCAAGATTCATTCATTTATCCAACAAATATTTAGTGAACACCTAGTGACTTTGGGGTCAGCGTGCATGGGTTTAAATCTCAACTCTGCCACTTCCTAGATATGAGTAAGTTAGCTTCTCCATATCTCAGTTTTCTCATCTATAAAATGGGAATAACAATAATTCCTGTCTCAAAGAGTTGTTATGAAGATAAAATGAGATGATTTATGTAAAGCTCTTTTGAACGGTACTTGGCACATAATACATAGTCAATTAATATGAGACATTAGTAGTGATTGTAGTTGCTGAACTAGATTCTAGATACCAGGGTTAAGAAAACAGACATGAATCCAACTTTCTTGAGTTTAAAGTCAGCCAGGAGGTGGGAGACTATAAGACATATTAAACAAGAAGTCACAAAAACACATACCTTTTTTCAAACTGTGACAAATGCTATGAAGGAAGAAAGAAGATGCCATGGGAGAGTGCGGCAGGGGGAATAGGAGCTAATTTAGACTGAGAGGCAGAGAAGAGCTTTTGAGGACCTGACATTTAAGCTATTGCAATACAGATGTTTCAAGCACCAACAGGTGAAAGGAGTGCCCTGGTGCCTGACTTTGTTTTATATCAGCAGATTGAACAGGCCAGCTAGATCTTATATGCAAGGATTTGGGGTTACCTAGCAATCCGATTCCCAATTTGCACATCAAATCTCACATTAGGCATTGTAAGTGTAGACAGTCTCTCTTTGCTTTGGCTATTTGTTTTAATATTCCTCTGAAATCTATAAAACTCATCAGTCTATCCACTTACCCATCTATTTGTCTATCCAGTCTGTGCAAGTTTCAAAGATACGTGGTCCTGAACTCAAGGAGCTTCACTCCTGTGCAAGAGGCTCGTCTATACCCAAGTTCTTATGAGTGAAGATACATGGGGAGGTGGAGGTAAATGTTCTAGAAGTTTGAAGAAGTTAGAAATTCCTCACAGATGAAGGGATAAAGGGAGAAAGATTTGAAAAAGGTGACATTTTGAAGCATGCTTGGGCCTTGCAAGCAAAGTGAATTCAGAAGAATCAACTCTTACTCAGTGTTTAGGTTCAAAAATCAGTGCATAAACAACAATGCAAGGTTTTGGTGGTGGGGTGATGTAGGGGACCCCTGTGTGATGTTTGTTTTGTAAGTTCACAACTTTTACTATACACTTATTGTTTATGTATGTTCATGTATGAATGGCATACTTTAATAAAAATTCTTTTTAAAAATCAGTGCATAAGGCCCCTCAAAAAATCATAAATGGATGAATAGTCAGAAATACCCTTGAAAATTCTTTAAGTGGGTACCATGTTGGAGAACGGCATACTATCTCAAGAAATCTAACACAGCCAGTGTTTCCTCCAGCGCCAAAATCAACTGCTGTTGCTTCAACTGAGCATCAGGTGAATTTGTGAGCCTGCATGGAATGGCTGTGTCATATGAATTCTTAAATGCTGTGATAGTGACGCTTACCCTGTGGAAGGTCCATGGGAGCGGAAAGGAGGAGCAGAGTCATTGCCACGCTTCCCGCAGCCTCCAGGGTGAAGAGGCAGGCAGAGATGTCCCCAGGAGGGCAACCTCAGCTCACTCTTGCTCTCTGTCTCTATCAAACAATCTATCGATCTATCCTTTTTTTATTTTTGCCATGTAAACGGTTAAATTTGTATGCATTAAATATAAATATGATGAGTGTCCAATGTAAAATGACCAAAGGCCTATTCAGGAAATAGCTCAGTGATACAACATGACGGCATCTTGGGGTCTGTGTTAGTCCTAGGGCCGCTGTAATAAATTACCACAAACTTCGTGGCTTAAAGCAACAGAAACTTATTTTCTCACAATTCTGCAGGGCCAGGCTCCTCCTGGAGGCTCTAGGGAGGAATCTTTCCTTGCCTGTTCTAGGTAATGGAGGCTCCTGGCATTCCTTAGCTTGTGGCTTCATCCGTCCAACATCTGCCTCTGCCTTCATGTGGCCTTCTTCCCTCTATCTCTGTGTGGCAAATTTCCTCTTCCTCTGTCTTGTGAATATACCGGTCACTGGGTTTAAGGTTCACCCTAAATCCAAGATGATCTCATCTCAAGATCCTCAACTTCCCTCCTTTGCCCTGCTTCCACTATTTGACTCCCTGAAGCCTCCTGCCCCTACTTTGCATACTTCTCAGGGCCCTTGCAGTGTAATAAGCCTTGGCATACTTTAACATCTGCTTTTCCAGGTCCTAATCAGAATTCCCATCCCATGCTCCATCTCCTACGTCAATGATGATTAAGCAAGTAAAATAATCTTTATTAGGGCACGGGATCGTCAACATTGTTAAAACCTGTGTACACACCTTGAGCGATGATGCTAACGCTAGCTTTCATTTCTGGACATGCAAGTGCTGCTGAAGACAACACCTGAAGCAGATGGAAAAGGGGAAAGATTCCCCGGTTTCTCCCTTCCTCTGGTCGCCCAATTTTTCACCACTGTCCAAACCCAATTAGAAGCCAGCTAACACAGAAGCCTTGGAACTGCAGCTTGCCAAGTCAGCCCCTGTGATACAGACCAGATGGAAGAGAAAGGAATGGAGCTGAGGACAAGTAGGCCCAGGACCAACACTGTCTGATTATCCCCATTTTATGCACTGGAGCTCAGAGAACTTATATAATTGCCCAGAGTCACACAAATAGGATTAGTGTGGAATTTGAACCCAGGTCTCTCTGAATGCAAAGCTGGAGGACATGCTATGCTATGCTGTCATTACCATCATGAGAATTTCAGTTGTTTTGCCCAACTGTCTTGGTCAGGAGACAGTTTGGAGTTCAGAGAGACTGTGTTTCATGACCATCAAATCTACAGGAGGACCTTCTCTGGATATGAGATTTGACTTTTGTGGTGAACACAGAGCTACACTGCTCAGATTCCCCTTCAAGGAAAACTTGCTGTACCAGCTGTTGACATGCTGTCAGCAGATATCCCAGCTATGGGCACTATTGGGATTTCCTCAACTGCAGAGAGTCATCTTGTCCAAGACCATGGTCTTCACTGGGCAGCCCATATGCAATAACTAATCCCAGCAGGGGTATGAAGGCTTAGCCTTTCTGGCCCACTGGGGGACAACTCTAAAGAACACTGCAGTTCAACTTCTCTCTCTGCCTTCCATAGATGTTGCTTCCCCTCCCTTCCGTAGATGTTGATCTCTGTCAAACCCTGTCTCAGCATCTGCTTCTAGAAAGGCCAAACTATGACAGATTTTGTTATTCTTCTCATCAGAGCACATAACCCCTCAACCCACACATGCTAGTTGATGATCACAGTCGTGGAAGCAGTAGGGATGACCACCAAGGGCTGGTTTCACCTCTTCTCCTCTTAGACTCTACAGCCCTGCCCTCACGGAGAATTTTCTGATTACTCTGGACTGACAAGCAAGTGGAGATACTATCAGACTGTGAAGCTTTTGATCATATACTTGAAGAGCATCCTTTGCTGGCCCGCCCAGAATGAATCACTTAGAAACTATTTGATTGGAAGGTCTGTGGAGACACTACCATAAGTTCTTTTACCTTCACCTCTTGCTTTCTATGCAGAGGACAGAAAATGTCTTCTGAACCTCTTAATGTCCTAATGGAGTCTCCCCACTTGGAGCAGAACACTTCTTAACATTTCTTAGCACTTTTGGTTTTTGGGGGTCTGCCCTTTAGAACTAACCTAAGTTGGTCTCAGCCTTTCTGTGGAATGTTCCTACTAAAGAGCCCAGATGTTTAAGATGTGCTCAAATTCACTGATTTCTGTCAGCCTCCACACCTGCGGTGAAGGCCTAGAGCTTGGAGAAGTGCCCCAGAAGCCACCAAGTTCACTCTGCCCCTAGGAAAGACCTTCCCTCAACACACACATGCACATATACACTTCCTTTAAAATGAAATATTCCATAATTTCCTAGCTCCCTGCCATCAGGTCAGATTCCAACAAGCTACAGAAGCTCTGTAGAACTGTGGCTGGCCTCCCACACACAGTTGTCTTCCCTGCCAACTAATTTCTGCCCTTAACCTTCTTAGGTGTCAGCACAGCACCTATTATTCATGGTTTCATTGACATTTCTTCTAAATCCTTGAAGCTGGTGGTGACTCATCCTCTCTTGTCATCAAGGGGCATCACTGGGCTGTACACAGCACACTGTGTGAAGTTCATGTTAGCTGTTCTCTGATGCCTTTCAACAAAGGCACTCCGAAACTTTTAATTTGATGACCCAGAGGCAAACATGAAGATTTCCAATTGTACGGACTGAGAAATTTAATTAAACACACTGCCTAGGTCATGCAGGGACCAGGACTCTGGATTTGCCCCCTGGAGCAGAGTACCCAGGTCAACGGACACTTAGTTTAGCAAAGGACTAAAATGCCCAAAGCAGTCCAGGCCTTCCCTGGAGGGACCCATTTGTACTTACCCACCATAAAAACACTGTTAAAATGGAAGGGGAATGGTACTTCAGTGCAAGCCTCTTTCTGCAGGCAGTCTTCCTTGGGTTTCCCATCAGATATTTTTATTTTCATGAAAAAAAACAAAACAGAGCATTTATTGGGCTAAAGAGGAACTGAAGAGGCTTGATACCCAAATTAATAGCCTCATGGCTGTGTGGTAGGATGGGCTCTCCCCCCACCCACACCATATTCTTAGAGACTAAACCATACTGATGCTTGGATAAGAGAAGAGGGCTCTGGTAATGGGGCTCATGGAGAAGAAACTGGCTCTTTTAGTAGAATCACATACAAGAGTTGGGCTAAGTGAAAATTTCTCTTGCAAGGTCAAGGTTTGATGTCTTAATGGAGGGCCACAGTTAAGGCCTTTTTCTTTCCCCACCCTATCCTTTATCTCCCACCCCCATATCACCAAAGTCACACAACCCCAGCCCTACCCAAGAGCAAAATGTAAAATAAATCACTGACAGCACATACTTATGATCAGGCCCAAGAAGAGAGAGAACTCTAGGGTTAAAGCCAGGTTACTGAAGCAGCTGTGGATCAATTGGTTAGGCTCCCATTTAGCATATGGGGGGCCCTGGGTTCGATTCCCAGGGCCTCCTGGTGAAGGCAAGCTGGCCTGAGCTGATGGCTCACGTGGCGCGGTGAGCTGAGGGCCCATGCAGCGCAGTGAGCTGGCGCAGCAAGATAATGCAACAAAGGGAGACAAGCAGACACAGAAAAACACAAAGCAAATGGACACAACAACACAAGCAGCAAGGAGGCAGGGATAAATAAAATAAAAATAAATCTTAAAAAAAAAAAAAAAAAA
>JAQZBX010090349.1:0-12523 GCA_029593785.1 Cabassous unicinctus
GCAAATACTAGGGAATAGGTCCCTACAATTTACGCCTCTGAGCTCCAGTTTTCACATCAGAAAACGGAGCTCTTAGTGCATATCTTGCAGGGATTTTTGAAGAATGTATTAGATAATGTCTGTAAAGTGCATATTCCTGGCACAGAGTAGGCACAGATAAATAGTAGCAATTATTAGGAAAGGGACGTCTTTAACTCTTCTTTCCCCTCTGCGATCACAATTCCTGTATTTGTTCAGAAGGGAGGACATGGGCCTATTTTTGAATTGTTTCTGGGGGCTTCTGAGTGCCATGTGAGCTCCATCTTTCCTCATAGCCCAGGGATGTCCCATGTGACTCATCTGGCCTAAATCAAACAGGGTTATAAGAGGCCAGATCTTGTTCTGAACAGATTGGAGCATTAAATGCCAGGCCACCGGGTCATTTACTGAGCTCTAGTGCTTTGCAAATATGAAGCATCTTGAGGAAAGGTTTATTAGACAATCTTTACTATGTCATCGCACTAATGCTGCATTAATCATGCCGAATCGTGCAAGTGCTCAAGTATTTCATGAGAAGGTAATGAATAAAATGCTATGTGCAAGTGTCATGTGGTAGGTGTGGATTTTTATGGAAATCATTAACATTTCTATGAAAATTTCTCCTTTGTGCCTATAATTAAATATAGGACCAAACATGTGTATGTGTGAAAATATGTGTGTGTGCATGTGTATGTGTACGTGTACTTATGTATAGGAGGTTACTTGATGTTTAAGATTTTATTGGCATAGGCATAGTTAGAATATAAAGCTGAGCATTAATACTGGAAAATTTTTCAAGTGTCATTAAAACTTACATCATTTTTTTTTCAGTTTGAAAGAATAATTGTATTACAAAATTGAACATATCAGAAAGTTTTACTGGCTTTAATGTTATGTGTCTTAAACCCTGGTTGCCTTGGTTACTCTTGGAATATTAAGATAGATAATCTGGGCTTGCAGATAGTGAGTACTAGTCCCCTATTTATTTTGGGCCCATGATGGTGTTAATTAACCATTCTATAGGGCATGTAAGGAGGAGATAGAAGTATTGTCTAGAAGGAAATACGGCTATGGTGGCCAGCAGTTTGGATAAATTCTGAGCCCCACAAGAGAGTAAAATAATTGATAAGGGGAATCATTATCTTTAAGACACAAATAAGTCCTTCTCTGAATATTCCTGGTGCACAAAGCACATCTTTGGTTGTTTAAAGTTACTGTTTTAGACTAGGAAGCAGAGAAAGCTTAATGATCCCAGTACACACACCTCTGTTATTATTCAGAGAAATGGGATTTCAACTCTGAATTCCTGATTTCCAGTACACTGTTCTTCTCTAGTTCTGGTTTAGATTGACGTAAATCCAGTCTCTTCCATGTAAACCGAAATTCTTTATTTAAATAACATTGCTGTAGGAAAATTGTTTGGTAGAGTTAGAATTTAAAAGTTGTCTTTTTGGTAGAGTTATAGACTCACAAAATGGAAAGGAACGTTGAGCAAGCATATAATCCATCACGCTGCTTCCAGGCACCAGAGTGTTTTAGTACTGTACATGCCATCTTTGGAGCAGGTTGCTACAACAGTGTGTCGTGGGAACACAAGTTCAGGGCACAACAGAAACTTTAAGCAAATGATCCCATTATTACTTGCATGGTATAAAGATTCCAGAAAGAACAAATAATCTTCTTGTCACTTACACAGCACAAAGAGTCCAAAAGAGCAGGGGATAAAAAAGTCCATCACAGCCCATCTGGGAGTGGCTAAAACTGCTACCAGTCAGGGTTGGTAGACGGCAGCTCCACATACCCCACTTGAAGCTGGAGAAGAGAGACCAAGCTATACAGTTTGAGTGTGGTTTTTCTCTACCATGGAGGGGGCCCTGCCACTGAGCATGCCTGTATTGATAAGCATCTGGGGCTGCTTGTTCCTGGTTTCAGGGTTTAAGGTCTGGCCTGGCCTTTTCATTAGACTTAACATCTCCCTCAGGCTGTGGAAAGGCACACAATAGAAAAGGAGGTGGGGGTGGTGGAAGGCCAGAGGATGGCCATCTAACATGCTAAGGTGGGAGTAAGTGAGGGCGGGACAATGGCCACGTAATGGGTGTCTGTGATTTTTCTAACACCCTCTGTTGAGCTACTTCCAACAATGAACTCTCAAAATGTGTGGGGATACAGATGTGAGGAGAGTAAGGTTCAAAAGCAAGTATCTGTCTAGAAAGCTGTTTCATTTATTTAGTATATTTTTATTAACCTACCTGGTTAGAATTATTGCTTATATTACTGTCAAGGCATGGGAGGATGGCTATGAGAAAGAATTAATACTTGCTTATGATGATAATAATACTCCCTAGTTTCTATTTGTATTGTTTTATGACCATCACAGCATCTGTACTGATGGTGACCTAAGTATTTGATTAGCAGTTAAAAACACAATCAAGAGTAAAAAAACAAGAGAAGGGAATGGTTTGTCAGTCACTTTATGTTCAATCATCACAAAGAGGTGAAGAAGGTATTACTGTCACATTTTACAGGTGAGGCTTCTGGGAATCAGGAAGGTTTAGTAACCTTCTAAGGTGAAGATAATAAATGGTGACACTTGGATTGGAACTTGAGATGTTACCTTCAAGGGAATGGAAAACATGAAATATAGAATAACAACTTGATACAGCGCAGTTCAGCCTACTTACCTTTTCTTTCTCTTGCCTAAAAATAAGTCATTTTGTGTGAGCTGTTCCTGCAGGAGCAACCATGTAGCCAAGAAATTTTCTTAAGTTTGCAAATTTCTTGAAGTTTAAAAATTGTGGGAGAGAATTTTTTTTTAAAAGCCAACAACTGGAGAAAAGCTGATGAGTAAGGAAAAACTTAAGACACAGATTGATAAAGGCCTCACTGGAACTCTCAGGAGGAGCACAGTGCTTGGGAAGAGGAAAGTGGGGATGAGAAAATAGCAAAGCCATCTAACTGCAAGACTGATGGGTGCAGGAAATGGGAGAGATGCTTTACATCCCAGAAGCCCAAACACCAAAAGGATTAGTTGGGAATGGACAGCAAGTAAGGCCTTGATGTAGCATAGAAACTTGGTGGAGGGAATTGCATTGAATATCTGAAACTAGAAATGTTAGAATTAACAGGCTCATATTATTTAACACACATGTAAGCCAATGCAATTGTGTTGAAATTGTTTAAAAATAATATTGGGGAAGATTTAATCTCAGCCTAGACTGCAATAAGAGGGCCTTTTCATAAAGAAGTGTAGATGTTGGATTTCTGGGCACAGTTTTAGGATCATCTATAACAGGAAATGCTCAAATGTTGAATTAGAAAAAAGCCAGTATCGTTTTGTTAAGATGAAACCTTAGAGAAAGTGGTCGAGGACAAAGTACCACTGAACATGAAACCCTGATTTTCCAGAGATTTATTATTAGCTACTTCCTTCTCTATTCTTTTATCTGCCCTTCTCATCCCCACCCATTGCATCTGTTCTGCCTGAGTAGTTTCATAGTTCAGTGTTGTTATAGTGTATTCAAAATACCTTTACTTCAATTTTTTTTTGGTCATAGAAAAGCATGGCCCATGCTGTAGTAGTTGTTCTTACGGAATGAAATATGTTCAGAATTTTGTTAATGCTCTCTTTTATTTAGCATCCAAGAAATTTGCTCAGGCTGTGCTGTTTTCTTGAATATCTTTTCCTTGATGATAGCCTCTATTGGTTCTTCTTTGCAAATTAGGAATTTTGTTTTATGGTCTTCCTGTAAGTCACACAGCAGAAATTCCCAAACTTCATTGGTTCCTGGAGCCTTTAGTTTCTCAGTAATTATTTTATGGTGCTCCTAGGCCAGAAGAAATACTTAATGATTTTACTTATTAAGTAGTTGGGTTCAAACAACTTAATGAGTATTTATGTCCTAACAATTATAGCTGTTTGAAAAATTAATACATTAGTTGAAAGAAAAAAAAATTATTTTGTTTACGTCTTAAATAACCACAATTATTCATGGAATGTGCATACCTGATGAGAACTTCACAACTTCTTAATCCTTTGCATCAGATTGGACACCATCATTCTCAATTTTTTTTCCTTTTTAAAATAATTATTAAATTTTATTCTTAATTTCTACTTAAATCTGAAAGACTGGTTGCCTCTCAGTTTAATAACTTTCTACAAATTTAAGTTTGATTATTCTATGAAAAATAATATCGGGTTTTAAAGATTACAAATATACACACACACATATTTTACTATAAGAAAGTAAACTGCTGTTAAGAAAGAATGTATTGAACATATTGTTTTAGAGTTTAACAGTTGGGGTCAAATAGATCTACTTATGTTGGTTTTGTTTTGTTTGTTTAATATATATTTTTTATTAGAGAAGTTGTGAGCTTACAAAACAATCATGCATAATGTGCAGAATTCCCATATATCACCCATCCACCAACACCTGGCATTGTTGTGGAACATTTGTTATAGATTATGAAAGACCATCATCAAAATATTACTACTAACTAGGGTCCATAGCTTACATTTGGTATATGTTTTCCATATACCCCCTATTATTAACACCATGTATTAGTATTTTATAGTTCATGAGAGAATGCTCTCAAATTTGTACTATCAACCACAATCCGTCAGCCACCATATGGTTCACTGTGCTATCCAGGCCCATGCCTTGTACAATCCATCCAAAGTGTACACTCAGTAGCTCTCAGTTTCTTCACAGAGTTGTGTAGTCAACGCCTCAGTAAAGTTTTGAACGTTTTCCTTAGTCCAATAGAAAAAAATCCCATATCCCCGTTACTGACCCTTAGCATTGATATATTACCTTCATTGACATTGATGCAAGAATATTACAATATTGCTGTTAACTACAGTCCATAAGTTACATTAATTCTATTTCCCCCTTCTATCACTATATACTTACCACTTTGTAATAGTGATGTACATTTATTCTAGTTCATAGAAGAATATTCTTGTATTTGTACTCTCAACCACACTCTTCATCCACCACTGGGTTTACTATGTTATTCAGTCCCTAGATTATTCCCTAGCTTTCTTTCAATTGACATTTACATCCCTAGACAATGTCTTTCAGCCACAATCACATTTATAAATTAGCCGTGTTAGTTGTTCTTACTATCATGTGTTGCCATCAACTCTATCCATTTCCACACTTTTGCAATCAAGCTAAATAAAAATCTACAAGCATTAAGCATGAGTACCCCTTCTCAGCCTTCATCCTATCTCCTAGTAACCTATACTCTAGATTTTAACTTCATGTGCTTATTCTTTGTATTTAGTTCATATTAGTGAGACCATACACTATTTGTTCTTTTGTGCCTGGCTTATTTCATTCAACATTATGTCCTCAAGGTTCATTCATGTTGTCTTATGTGTCCCAATTTCATTTCTTCTTACGGCAGTGTAGAATTCCATCATATGCTTATACCACATTTTGTTTATCCATTCATTGGTTGATAGACATTTGCATTGTTTCCATCTTTTAGCAATTGTGAATAAAGCTACTATGAACATGGGTGTGCAAATGTCTGTTCCCATCACTCTCATTTTTTGTTCCACACTGAGGTACATGTGGTACTTTCTTTGCTTTTTATCATAGCACCTGCTGAAAACCAAGCTTTGCAAAGATATAGCATCATCAAAAAGAGTGTAGGGAAGCAGATGTGGCTCAACCAGTTGGGCATCCACTTACCACATGGGAGGTCCCAGGTTTAGATCCTGGGACCTCTTGGAGAAGGTGAGAAAATAATGAGTAGACAAGTGAGAGAACCATCTGGGAGAGGTGGGAAGAGGGGGACAAATAAAGAAAAAATAAAGTAAATAAATATATTAAAAAAGACTGTAGCATTTGCTATTGCTTTTTAAGGAACATAGTAATGCTTTTACCTGAGTTTATAAGTTATTATTAATAGTCACTCTTTTAAGCATCTTTTAAGTTTCCCTAAAATAGTCATTGTAGAGTGTGGTCTATAATTGTTTCATGTACAATTCACTTCTAATTGTTAGGGAAGATCTGGTACAGTTAGGGATGAAAAGGAGAGGGAAGAAAAATGAAACAAATTCTTTGTCAATCTCTAAAAGTATTGCTCACCATATTTTTTAATATTAGACAAATAATTAAAAGTATTTTCATAAAAGACATAAAGATAATAGCTTTCTTTAGGAGTTTAGTTTTTGCCAAACACCGAGCACTTTACATACATTATCTCATTTCAGTCATCTCAGCATTACTCTTTATCCAATCATTTACTCAACAATCTTTTTTTGAGCAGTTGCTATGTGCTAAGCATTGTTTTAAGATCTGCAGATATAGATGTGAGCAAAATAGTTGGAGTCCCTTTCCTCAAGAAGCTTACAACCTAGTGTGAGAAACAGGCAGTAAACAAAGAATAGATATGTAAAGTCATAACAGACAGAAATACTATGATTAAAAAATAAATCAGATTAAAGGGAAAGAGAATGATGGAGATATATTAGATAGGGTGATCAGAGATGTAAGTCTGTGAAGTAGGTGGTATTATCTCCATTTTACTGAAGAAACTGAATCTCAGAGATGTTAAGTGAATTGTCCATAGAATGATAGCACAGTTAGTAAGGATATTAGCTGGGATTCTACTCACTGTAATCAAAGAATTGATGCTATGTGTATTAGTCAGGGTTCTCTAGGGAAACAGAATCAATAGGAGATATCTGTCGATAGTATAAGATCTTACAAGAGTCTCTCATGTGACTGTGGGATGCACAAGTCCAGATTCTGCAGGCAGGCTGCAAACCAGGGGCTCCGATGGAAGTCCAATGAAGGTTCTTGATGAGATTCTGGGAGACGTTGGCTGTCCAAAGACGAGCTGGGAAATTCTCTCTGAATGTTGAAATCACTTCCCCTTTTAAGGCATTCAACTGATTGGATAAAGCGTCACTCATTGTTGATGGGAATCTCCCTGGTTGAGGCAGATGTAATCAGCCATCTATGCAGTAAGCTTACTGTATTACATAAGTATCCTTGTATTACAATTAGCCCAGTGCTTGCTTGACCAAATAACTGGGCACAATTACCTGGCCGAGTTGACTCATTAGCCTAACCATTACACTATGCAACCAAGAATCTTGAATTAATTCAAGGATAAAACTATTAAAATATTTTTCAGAGTATGAATTGATATATTGTGTTCAAGTACCTGGGAATTTCTAACATTAACTTCCATCTGTAAAGAACTTTAGAACTACAGAAAGATCATTTAAATACTTATCAAGGAGATTCAACATTATAATAAGGTTGGAATCACTGAATATTCAACAAACATTGCCAAGTACAATGGAGCAAAATGATTTCTTTGAGGACAAACAAGATTTGGCTACTAGAGCAGATTTTTGAATTCTCAGGTTGAAAAAAAAATTAGAACCAGGGGACAATAACATTTATTTAGTTCAAGAAAGAGATTTTTTTCTTTTTAACTGGTGGGTATTAAATAAGAGAAAAATCAATTGAGAATCGAATTCCAAATAAGCAACTTAATTTCTCTTTCTGTGAAAGAAAAGTAAAATATTCTTCTCACATGACTTTTAAATACAGAAAAAGAATCATAGAATAGTGACAACATACAAGGGACAGAAATGTATTTTAATTATCATTATTATGACTAGTTAAATGGAAAAGAGAACAAGAGGGTGATGGACAGAAGGAAGCTTCGCAAGCTCCAAGGGGAATGTGTTAGCTATAGGAAAATCATGCTTGTCACACTGTGTTTTGGGCATCACAGTAAATTATCACCTTTAATAAGGTTTTCAGCAGATAAGAATAGTCTTTAATTCCTCAGTGCTCTGGGAAATAGCTTGAAAATGAAAGCATATAAATACAAGCTAACATTTATTTATTTATTCTCATATCTTCTTTTAAATTAAAATATATTATGAGATTATGAAATAGATTATAATTGTTATATTATAACAAATATACGATACTAATGCAAAGTGGTAGTAATAGAGTGGTATATGGGAAATAAAATACGCCTAATGTAAATAATGGATGGTGGATGGAATTATTTTAATAATCTTTCATCAATTGTAACAAAGGTAAATACTGTTAAAAAAAGAGTACAATTATTTTTAAAAAACTGCTATCATTAATGATAATGGGTAATCCACCATGAAAGAGGAATTTTTCCCACACATTGTCCCCTTTCCCTTCCAGAATTTTTCAATATATTTTTATCTTTGGATTTTCAGTTAGGGTTTCTAACTTTGATGCAAATTAACACCTAATGCTACTCTTTGTCTTCTCACTTTAAAGTAATTAAGTTCAATTTTTATATTATCAGAATTCAAATGATTAATTTCTTTTCCAAACTATTCTTAAAGAGTTAAAAAATGAAAACAAATAGCATTTGAAATATTGTGATAAAGTAAAATATTGTTCACTGTAGCTGAATGCTTTTACCTTTAGAGAAGACTATAATCCTGTGAAATTGAACTTATGTCCAAGAATTATAAATGTCCAAGAATTTAAAAGGATAATTTTCCTTCTTAAACAAATATGTATTAGTTTCTCAGAATTAACCCAAGGTTTCAGTTTGCTTCAAATTTAGACCATGCCTTTTGGGTACAACTTTCCCTTTTTTCCTGTGATTACTAATGGTATTGTTTATGCTTATTGACACAATGAATATAAGCCTTCTTCACCATACCATTAGATATTCCATTTTAAAATAATGGCTTTTATTAAAGGGAAGCTGTTCTCTTTTGAAGACATTGCTTTTGGACTAACTGCGTTCTAGCCTATTTGTACACCCACCATCCTAGAACTTTTTCATGGCACTGCTGGGTTACTTTCATTGTTTCTTTTCTTGTTTTTGTTTTGTTTTTGGAATATTTTTTTTGTGCTTTATTGCATTTAATCATAGCTCTGGATATCAACCATTTAGGAATTTTTCTAGTTATTCTTAAGTTATCTGTGTTACTAAATTAAATGTTAATTAATTATCCTTAACATTTTATTGATTTTATCTAATTTTCTTTTTCCTATCAAAGCTGACCTCATATTTTATATTATGATTGTGAAGAAAGGTTATTAGAGGGATCTTTCTGATGTAAGAAGATAGAAAATGGGGCTTGGTTAGAGAATATATTTCTGTGACTAGGTGATTTATCTTTCTCAATGAATAAAAGCATTATTTGCAATCAAGTCATTCAGCATAGGGTTTAAAAATATGAAAAATAATTTCTCAAGTTCCTTGGAAATGAAAATGATCATTATATTTTTCTACACGTTTCGGTTATGGTGGTGAAAAATTCCCTTAATGTCTCAACCACTTTATTTTAAATTAGAGAAGTTATAAATTTACAGAAAAATCATGTAAAAAAAGTGTTCCTTCCCCCATCCCCCACTATTAACAGTTTGCATTAGTGTGGTAACTTTGTTACAATTGATGAAGGAATATTAAAATTGTACTATTAACTATAGTCCATTGTTTTCAATAGGGTTCACTGTTTTGCACAATCCTATGTTTTACCTTTTAATTTTTATTCTAGTAATATATATATGACCTAAAATTTCTCCCGTAACCACATTCACATATATAATTTAGTGTTGTTAGTTACACTCACAATGTTGTGCTACCGTCGTCACCATCCATTTCCAAAACTTTACAGTCAACCTAAATAGAAATTCTGTACAAACTAAGCAATAATTCCCCATTCCCTACCTCCACCCCAGCCCCTGGTAACCTATATATGTTCTAGATTCTAACTCTATGAGTTTGGTTATTCTAATTATTTCATATCAGGGAGATCATAGACAATATCTGTCCTTTTGTTTTTACCTATTTTCACCCAACATGATGTCTTCAAGATTCATCCATGGTGTTGCATGAACCATAACTTCATTTCTTTTTAATACTGAATAATATTTCACTGTATGTATATACCACATTTTATTTAACCTTTCATCAGTTTATGGACACTAGGGTTGCCTCCATCTTTTGACGATTGCAAATAATGCCACTATGAATATCAGTATGAAAATATCTGAGTCCCTGCTTTCAATTCTTTTGGGTTTATGCCTAGTAGAGGGATTTCTTGTTCATATGGTAATTCTTTACTTAGTTTTCTGAGAACTGCCAAGCTGTCTTCCACAATGGCTTCGCCATTTTATATTCCCACCATCAATGAATGAATGTTACTGTTTCTCTATATCCTGTCCAACACTTGTAATTTTCAGGGTTTTTTTTTTGATAGTAGTCATTCTAATGGGTTTGAAATGATATCTCATTATGGTTAATGATGTCGAGCATCTTTTTATGTGCTTTATAGCCATTTATATATCTTCTTTGGAGAAATATCTATTCAAGACTTTTGCCCATTTAAAAATAATTGGTTTCTTTGTCTTTTATTGTTGCGTTTAGGATTTCCTTATATATCCTGGCTATTAAACCCTTATCGGATTTGTGGTTTCCAAATATTTTCTCCCATTGAGTAGTTTGATTAGATCTAATCCTTTTGATTAGATTGCTTTAGTTAGGGACTTTTGACTAGATTGTGGAACCCAGGGTGGGTCCTAATCCTTTTGCTGGAGTCTTCTATATACTGAGGACTTATGGGGTATACCCCTAGTGACAAAAAGCAAGGTGGAGAAAAGTGTGCCTAGAATAATATTATTTATTGAGTAAAGGGGAGGTTTAAATATAATATATATATGCATATTTTCATATACTTTAAAAAATAGTAGGATAAACCAGGAATTTTTTTTTTAATTGCCTATTAGGGTGAGCAGGATGCTATTTTATGGATTTGACTTTATATGGAAGGGAATCTTGATATCATTATTCTGATTATATTGTTTGTGTAATATACAATAAAGGAAACTAGTAATTGTGTTGTTATTGAGGACTGGGGTTTTTGGAAAAGATGATAAGTGTTGAAAATATAAGTTTAATAAGGTTAAGTAAAAGCTCTTTATTCCTAATTTTCAATTGGAAGTATTATGAACTCATGACGAATTTGTGTGTATACATGTATATGTGTGTGTATATATGTACCATTAGCTCTGTCCACTGGAAAACTCTAGAAACAATGGCCAAGCCAGTAACAATCAATACCCCTAGTACCCAGGTTGTTGTTCCTAAATACCATATTTCACTAAAATGAAAGAACTCCTTGGAGAAATGGCTTATTCCTGGTCAGGAAAATTCCTTGTAAAAAATATACAAGATTAACTTTGTAATATCTTGTCATATCAGAAGTCAAGAGAACTATCAAAGACTGCTTGCATCATGTCACAAGGATTCAGGAGCCAGCTTGTAGAAGCTCCCACTGGACAAAGCTGGGATAGTGTGAGCATCAAAAAGAATAAATGTGATGAACTTAAACATATCATATTTATTTAAATACATGATTTCATAATAAAATGAACAGCTTTGGGAAAAATCCAAAAACTCATGTGTCACCTTTGTAAGATCCAAACTCTTTTTCATTTTTTTTTTTCAAACTGGTAGATAAAGGGAAAGAATCTAGCATTTATCCTGTCTTTCTTATATAAACAGTGCCTCTGGATAACCAAATATTTGATGAGGGGAAGCTTATCTTTACAAAGAATTCCAGATAAAAAATGAAGAAGGAAAGATAGAATGAGAATATCATCTTTATGTAATCCTAAGGAATTATTGGATCTACATAGTGATTATCAGTTTCTGCTAAGTTTGCAAAAAAGAGGACCAACCAGACATTATGCATGTTTTGATGGAAGTACACACACCATCTCTGAAGTGTTCTTACCAAAAAACAAACTTACAACAAACCTATCCATGAACAAGAAATATGGATGATAGACAGATGTGTTAAGTGACACCATGGGGAGGCAGTCAACAAAATCCAGATTTTGTGAAGCACTGCAGGACAAGCTAGGTGATTTCTTCAAGAAATTTAAAATGCAAGGAAGAAAAAAGAGATGACAAGGGAATCTGCAGACTATATAAGAAACTGAAACTGAGAGACTTATCAACCAAACATAATGTACACTCTTTGTTGCGGAACCCATTTCAAATAAATTGTATTTTTAAAAGGTCATTTATAGGACAAAGAAATATGTATGTTGAATGTTATTAAGGAATTGTTGATTTGGGGGCAGCTGCAATTTAGGTATTGCAGCTATAATTTGAAAAGGGAGTCCTTTTCTTTTAGAGACATATACTGAAATTTTTACTGATGGAGTGTTACAATGTCTGGGAATTTCTAAGTAATTTTTGGGTTGGGAAGTAGGTTGACATATATAGGGAACCAGACTGGCCATGAATTAATACTCATTAAAGCTGGGTGATGGGCATATGGGCACATTATACTATATACATTCTACTCTTCCGTATTTTTTCATAATTAAATGTGTAAGATAGTAAAGAATGAAAAACTAGCTTGGGTTAAAGACAGGTAGCTAGCATAGGTTTCTTCTGTGATCAGTGGGACATTTTAGCTATCAGGCACTTTTTTGTGAGAAGGGCTGACTTTGAG
>JAQZBX010090350.1:0-12528 GCA_029593785.1 Cabassous unicinctus
AAAAAAAAAAAGCATACAGAAACTATATTCCTATACCCCTCCTACCCCATATATGTCATTCTTGTAACAAATTATATATTTATACATTATAAGTCCCAAACCATTGACTTATCATTCCATTTTATGCATTTGCCTTTTACATCCTATAAGAAAAAAAGTGAGGATTCAAATAAAAAATGCAGTAGTATTGGTATTTATATTTACCCATGTCATTATCTTTATTGGAAACCTTTATTTCTTCACGTGGCTTCAGTCAGTTGTCTAATATCCTTTCCTTTCAACCTGCAGAACTCCCTTTAGCATTTCTTATGGGGCCAGTCTTTGACACAGTCCCTCAGCTTCTTATATGAGAGTTTCTCACTCCTACCCTGATTTTTGAAAGACAGTTTCATTGCATGTAGAATTCCTGGTTGGCATTTTTTTTTTTTCCTTTTGCTTTCAGTACTTTATGTCTTCCCACAGTTTTCTTGCCTCCATGCTTTCCAATGAGAAATTGGCATTTAATCTTACTGAGGCTTTCTTGTATGTGACACATTGCTTCTCTCTTGAGGCTTCTAGAATTCTCCCTTTACCTTTGATATTTTATAGTTTGATTATAACGTGTATGATGTGTGTCTATTTGGATTTATCCTGTTTGGAGTTCGTTGAGCATCTTAGATGTGGGTATTCATATCTTTGATTAAACTTGGGAAATTTTCAGCCATTATTCCTTTAAATATTATCTCTGCCCCTTTCTTTCATTTTTCTGCTTCTGGTTCTCATACAATGTCTTGATGGTGTCCCACAGGTTCCTCAGACTCTGTTCATTTTTTCTTTATTTTTCCCTCTTTCTGTTTCCCAGACTGGGTAATTTCAATTGCCTTTTCTTTAGGTTCACTGATTCTTTCTTCTGCCAGCTCCTATCTGCTGTTGAACCACTCTAGGGACTTTTTATTTTCTATTACTGTGGTCTTCAGCTCTGTATCCTTTTCAGAATTTCCATTTCTCTATTGATAGTCTCTTTGTGTCAATCTGTCAGTTTCCTGATTTCCTTTAGTTCTTTATCCCAATTTTCCTTAGGCTCTTTGAGCATATTTAGGACTATTTTTTTTTAAAAGTCTTCCTCTGGAATGTCCCATTGTCCTCCTCATTGATGGTGTCCTCCTCATTGATGGTGTATAATGCTTTAATCTTTCCCTTTGCCTGGGCCATCTCTTCTTCTTTCTTTGTACGTTTTTGTAAACTTTTCTTGAAACCTGGATGTTTTGATATTTTAACATGTTATCTCCGGCATTTAGATCTGAGGTGCCTGTTCCTTAAGCTTATGTTCAGGTCGTGTTGTGACAGAGCTTTCCTCAAATGCCAGAAGCTGAACAAAAAAAAAAAAAAAAAGCAAGAAAGGAAAGAAAACCCCTTTCCCTGTCTTTGCCGATTGACCTGTTCAAGATCTCTTTTTCAAAACTTATGCAAAAAATGAGTTCAGAGAACTGCTCCAGGCCAAACCTTAGGGGCCTCCCTGTCCTATCTGTGCATGGTTCTTCTCTGGGGCATGCACATTTGGCCCTAGGAGTTGCCCTGTTTAACATGTTTTCAAATGCCCCTTCTTCCCTAGGAAACAGTTAGCTCACAGTGTCAGGCATTGTGCTGTACGTCATGCAGCCAGTGATCCTTTGCCATAGGCAACCACTTGATTGCCCTCCCAGTCTTCTGTAGGAGAGCTCTGTGAGCTACATTCTATGTACAGGGCAAGTTCTAAGACAGCAGGTCTCTCACGTAATCACCAGATTGGACCAAACATGCTCTCGGTATGTGCATGAGGGTTACTCTTCTCCCTCTGGAACCAGGACCGGGGATCCTCACTGGGAGCAAAGGCTGGCTCTGCAGTAAGCTAGTGAAGGGTGGGGGAGAGACCAGCCAAGGTGCCACAAGATCCTAGGACTTTTGAGTAGCCTTTGTCTTGATTCTGCACTCGCCCCGTAACTGAAGTTCTTTAAATGTCTTCAGGACCTTTGAGAAAGATTTTTCTGCCAGTCTTTTCTGGTTGTTCAAAGCTTCTGTAGGGGGTATAGAGCCCTGAAGTTTCTCACACCACCATCTTGATCGGGGTGGGAGCCTTTTTCTCATAACTACTTAATTTAGTGCTTAATACAGTGCAAAGAAAACATATGAAATCAGTTTAATTATGGATAACTTGATTCAAGTTGAAATTTTACATTTTACCAAGAAACATCAAAAATGAAACAAAGATCCTATCAAAGAAGTCAGCAGAAAACCACCAAAAGTAGAAGTTTTATCTTCATTGTTGGTTAATCTTTGTATATCTATGTCTCTGTATATGTGCATGGATTCCAAAGTGGTTGCACATGCATAATTAGATAAATCCCTTTTCATGTGATTTCTGATTTTGACATGATAATCTCTAAACAGAGATGGATTTGCATATGGAGATTAGGCCAAAGAATCAAATAAACCCACAAGACGTGCTGTTTGATATTATGATTTTGCAAGGTCATCCTTTTACCATTACCATTTCAGAGAAGGAAATAAACACAAATTACCTACTAAGTTTATCTTCAAAAATGGAATAATCTGCTTTTTTTTTTTAAAGGGTTGGTATATATTAAAGCATCTTTAATGACTCCAAAAAAAGAAGATAAATAGTTCAAAATGACTTTCCCATGCACCCAAATTGGAAATCTTGCTGTTGTTTTGACTCATGTCTCTTCCCTGTCCCTTAGAGCTAATTTTCTGGCCAAGGCTTGAGTTAATTGGATTTTATTTCATCCCATCTTTCCACCATTGGTGACTTTCTTATTCACATCCTACAATCAATTATTTTAATATCCAATTAACCCAACCAGTCTTCCGTGTTATACCTATTACTTTGTTCTTGTCACTCAAAGGCCTTCTATGACTCACCATTACCTAGAGAAGAACAGAAGATAACTTTCTCGTCATAAGGCTCTAGTCAGGTGCCTAACTTTTCAACTAGTGCCATTCAGTACAATCCAAGTTTCAGTCAGAGTAAGCAGTTAGTCTTTTCTATATGGATTCAAAATGTTTCTTAATGCTTCTCTTTCTCCTTCACTCCCAATCTGTATCAGTTAGAATCCAAGTACTGGAGAGTCAATATTGAGAAAGAGGATGGATTCTTAGGCTAGACTCCCAGAATTCTGATCCCAGCTCTTCAGTTTTTTTAGCAGAGCATTGAGCAAACTATGCAAACTTCTGAAATCTTAGCCTTGTCATTATTAGAATAGGCCCCCAAATCCATAACATTTAGGGACCTTTGAGGTTGAACTATTCAGGTGACAATAACATGTCTTTCTTCTGAACAACCATGACATTTTTTTTCCATTTTATTCAAAAGGGCAGATTTTAATTTCTGCTTATTTTATGTACTGGTCTTGTTTCTACTGCCAGAACATGACCTCTTGGAGGACATTGCTGTCATAGACATCTTGGAGGATATCTTTGTCATCTTGGTATCTCTTTTGTCCCCCCAATTTAAACCACACCTGATTTATGTAGATACTAGTTGATATCTTGTACTGAAGAACTAAAATAAAGAAGGGAAGAAAAGAAGGGAGGAAGAAGATAGTGTTTTTTGTTTTTAAATCTTGGAAATCAGGAAATATAATGTGTTTTTAATACTACTACTTATTAAACCACTTAAAATATGCTCTTAGTACCCAGGTTTGACACTGTCTTTTCATTACTTATAATTAACTGTTACTTAATTAAGACCTCAAGTTCTATTAAATCCTATAACAAATGAAAATACTTTTTTAAATTACAATTTTTCATTTCAATAGTAATGTTCTCTGCCTTCCAGAAATAATCCCTCTGACATCTTGCTCAAAATACCCAACCCCGTGTTAGACCTTAATGTTTTTCTTGCTTTTGCTCAGTTTTGCTGAATAATTGCCTTCCTTATTAGCAGATGAATTTAATGAATTAACATTTGGTTAAGCATATCTATTGGCTAATGTAAAAGCAAGGCGTTTTAGAGAATAATTTCTCTGTGTTTTATTGAAGCCAAAGTCCTATCATGGCACCAGAAATTCTAGACAAAATATCTAAAAACATTTGCTAGTTAATTGAAATTACTCTGAGGCCACACCTCTGATGTATGGGACAAGAACTGAGCTAAAAATTAATTTAGAAGCCTCCTTCCTTTGATCTTCTTCATTGCCTTATTTCTGCCATACACTTCCTCACTTATTCCACATTATTTACTTTGCATTGTATTATCAGATGTTTCCCGCATTTTGAAGCTTTGAATTTTAAATTGGCCCATTGGTCTAAATATGTGACATCCTTGTGGGTCACTATGGAAGCTGGATAATTAAAATCGCTCAGTGCTTAGACCCTGTAAGCACCTCAGCCCTAGCTCTGATTCCTTTCTTCTAAGCTTTTAGGTTTGTATAGGCTTATATGACAAATATGATGGTTTGGTTCAAAAGTCAGCCCATAAGCAGAATGCCATATCTCTCCATTGGTCTAATACTGTTGGGTTTCTTCCTCCACATTGAAACCATCCCTTTAGTTGAGAACAAGATAAATGTGTTGGGTTTTACTTCAGGAATGGTCTATGAAACATATGATCTCTCAATACTCCTGAATCAAACTTAGGACAGCTCAGGCTTCACTGTGAACAGAGGCATCTGAAGTCTATGAAGAAAATGACAGGTCCATGGCTTCCTGACTTCCCCCCTCTTCCAAATACACACACAAAACACTCATACCAGAGCATGAGTGAGTGGAAGCATCAACACTATTTAATCATTCTCCATCAATCTTTTGTTGTTGTTGTTTGGTTCCAAGAATACATGTTACATGTATGCAAGCAACTCTGTTTGAAATTAAAAGACTAGATCCAGGTTTTCCATCTGGATAGCTTGCCTACATAGTAGCTTTCTCCAAGACTGCTTCTAGGAGAGAAGAGGTGGCTAATTTTAGACACAAAGGTTTAAACTAATAAGAGTTAGTGCAACTGTGCTTCCCTGTAACCACAGTGTAACTTGTCTTTTGGGGGTTGTTGTATATCTGGTTCTGAATAAGCAATTCAGGACTCATCTTAAACTTTATACATGTCACTTACTATGTCATACTTGAAAGAGAGTGGGTCTAACTGGGGATTAGATTTACTTTGTGCAGGAATAACTGAATAATGGGAAGAAACAATTTACCTCTGCTTTTTTATTTTATTAAAAGATGAAAGTTTGAGAAATCTTCCCTACCTTATTAACCTTCTCAGAAATTCACTGAGAAACAATGTCTAGGAATATGGAAACAATTAATCAACTGATGTGAAAAGGGCTATTATTGAAATTAGTTACAACTTGCTATAGTAAATCAGGGAGAATCTGGTGATTACCACCTTCCTTTCATAGTGCCTACAAATCCTTTTATTAATTTGTACTAGAATCTTAACCCAGATTGACTTTACATAGCTCATGTGTAACTATTGGCAAAGAACATGATGGAGCCAACTTGTATTGCATTCTTATGTAAAGGATGATTATATATTTTTATTTCTCATAATAACCTAGCATGTCCCAAACAGCAATGCATGGCCCTGCACTAGATGGGTGACATGAGATTACAGTCTAGGATGGTATTTAGGGTTTTCTACTTTTTTCAGTGTCAGCTCTGGCAGGTGTAACTCACTCATGTCCTAACCTCTAATTTGAGAGCCAAAGTTCAAATCCAAGACCATAACCCCAAAGTACAAACTCATTTTCTAATGGACCACAAGTCAAAACAAGAATTTACCAAATATCTCTTTTTTAGCTAAGAAATTCTTTAGCCAATGTTTGGTGAACATCTTCCATCCCTCTCCTGTCTTTTCTTTATACCCTCCAAAAAGACCGTTGTATCTGGAATGTTGACAGAAATGTTCCACCTGACTTGGAGCCTGCAGCTAACTTTAACCATCACTTCCTTTTGTTCTTATTATTTTTATTGAACTATTCTACCATATGTTGCTATACTTGGGTTTTGTATTTTAAGCAGGTCCGTTTTACCCTTAATGTACCCACTATGCTATCTCCTTTTGTAACAAGTCATTTTTGAATTAGGTAAAACATCTGTAATTAGTTTTTAATAATGGGTCCCATTCAACTAAGTCTTGGTGATCTCTGAGATTATTTCCCATTCTGCTACAATCTCAGCTTCTACTTATTATCCATGTTTTGAGTATGGATATACAGACATATAAATTTTAAAAATGGTTTCAATTATCTTTCCAGTCTTCTATAGTAAGTTACCATAAAGCTCTTTAGCCATTGTTCTTCTCTTTTGCCATATCTGTTGGCCTCCATAATGATGAGATACAGGTCATTCCAGCATTTATATGCTGCCCCCTCACTTTTCGTGTTTATTTTAGAGGGCCTGCAATTAGATTTGCCCTCCCTCCTCAGTGCAGATTCATTCTTTCCAGACTTTATGTGTTCTCTTTCCCTGCCCAAGAGTCTGTCATTCTGGAATTTTAGCCAGCCTTTAGAAATCCAGACTCTACTTGTTGACCCTAACTACATGGTCAGTTGTTAATTTTCTAGAGTCTCATGTTTCTTTAAGGGTGCTCAAGGTAGCAATGAAAACAAAACTATGCATTTTATAAGTTGTGCCCTGCTATTTCTTAAAGAGGGAACATCTTTACCCTCAGTTTTTCAAATAATATCAAATTACACAAAACTTAAGAAAAGACATAGGATTTTAGTTTATACAGATACATTCTTGCATTTATATTTATATATACACCTATATATGCATATGTATGTATGTATGTGTCGATATGTGTGTGTGTAAAAATTCAATTAGTAATGGTCTTAATACAGTGTCAGTCTGTTCTTTTCTTTTTCCACATTCAGAGCAAAGGAACTGCACAGGCCAAAAACAGTGTGGTCTTGTTCCTCTTGTTTTCTATTTGGACATGTTTTCTTCACTCATGCCATTGTCTTGTTCTTAGATACCTGTAACATTTGAGTTATGAGAATTCCGTCAGCAATAAAACATAAATTAAAAAAACTTGTTTCAAAATTTACTGATCATGCAAAAAGCAGCTATTTAAATAAAAGCACCTTGATTTATTTTAACCTCTAGATAGCCTCAAGCTTTTCACCCTTTAATGTCCCATTATCCAACACTGTGTAAAAATCAGCTGTCCTATAATTAGCTATTTTGAGTAGTTTGCAGATATTCTTCCCTCTGGCATCTCTTGGGTTCTCTTTTAAAACATCAATACTTTAATAGAAATCTTTTGGATAGGATTGTGGTTGTGTGTGTGTGTGTGTGTGTGTGTGTGTGTGTGTGTGTGTTTAGGATTTTTTTGTTTGTTTGTTTGTTCGTTTTGTTTTGTTTTTTGTCCTTTTGTACCCCTATAATAAAGAAAGAGAGATCTCAGGAAAAAAGGATGAAATTACAATGTAGTAAATCTAGTAGTTTATGTTTCTGCACTTAGCTGCCAGTTTCAAAAATGGCACCAACGTCTTCAAAGTGGCATTGTATGTTTTATTTTTTGTCCCATAGAAGGATAGTTTCAATTAACTGTAACAAGCATTTCTTCTGAAGAAATACCAAAAGTAAGAAGCCATGTCCAGGATTAAAAGATTCTTCTTGAAGTTGAAGAGAATGTTTTTATTAATGATGTCTTCAGTTACTAAAGTCAACAAGGAAAATTCACTATTTTATGTATTTATATATAATTTTATGTAGCAAGTTTTTTATGACCTCATCTGTGCTGGGTCTTAGGCAGAGGAGGGGGAAGGAGAGGAAGATGTTAAAAGAGGTAGAAAAACAGTGGTCTTGGGCTTTTAGGGGTCTCAAGCAGAATATAATACAACTCATTCCAGCATGGGGGAAATAGGTGACAATAGCATAGTGGGGGTGACTCTTGCACTGTCTGGGCCTCAAAATTAATTATAAATTTTAAAAAATAAATATTCTTGCCCTTGCCTTGCCTCAAGAAGTCTGGCTCTCCAGTTCTAGGTTATGCTTGCGCATCCGTATTTTTTTGTAAGCTCCACACAAAAATCTAATGATCATTCAGAGATAAATGTCAATGTCATAGTCATCAGTGTCAAAGACTCCAGATTAAGTAAGCTCATAATTGAGTCCTGTCTCCTGTACTTCCTAATTGTGTAATGGCAAGCAAAATGCTTCAAGCCTTACACCTCAATGCCTTATCACTTGAAGGGGAAAGGGAAAGTGATGATGCGTGGACGGTTCTTGGCACAGGTCTGGCACAAAGTACGTGCACAATAAATGTTAATTGCTATTTTACCATTGCTTTCATGGGTTAATTCTATTAACAAATCAGACTATCATAAATACCATGCCAGATGTATGCGTGCACATACCCAAAATATTGCAAGAACTCAAATGAACTTCAGAGTGAATAAATTGAGAAAGTCTTTGAAGAAGAGAGATTTGAGCTGGACCTTAAGAGAATGCATTAGGAGTAGAACAGACAGGAAAAAAATGATGCTCTGAGGGCAAAGTCTGGATAGTTCTCAATGCCATGTTCAGAAATTTGGCCCTGATGGAAATTCCACCTATAGAAAATGACATCAGATTTGTGTTTTGGAAAGATTAGTCCTATGACAGTGAAGGGGATGATTAAATGGGAGAAGGGGAAGAAAAACTGGCACCTGAATCATTTATCAGGTATGTAATATATTATTATATAGCAAAGTTTTTAGCAGAGAACGCACCATATCTGAAGAATGAAAAATAAGCTATTCCTTCCTCTGATTTTTTTTAAAAAACCTTATGAGTATAGTTTACCCTGTCCAGGACAACTGCTACTATCTAGGATCCTTGTCTTCTTATAGAGCTTCTTGTGTGAGATATAATAATCTATATTGTTAGTATCAAATTTCAAAATAGAAGACTTTATTTTGTTTCTAAATACAAACAATGGATTCCAATTATAAAATATATAGATTACAGGAAAATATAGACAAGCAAGTGAAATGTTAATTATTCAAAGATAATGTTAATATTGTGGAATGTAGATCCATCCAGATATTCTACTTCTGTGTTCTCCCCTCTCCACTTGAATGTCTTTCTTGGTTTTGTAAAATATTTTTTATATTCAGTACATCATGATATCTTTCCATTAAATAAAATAGAACTACCTTATCATTTTAATAAATGTATGGTATTCCATCATATGAACTATAATATATTTAAGCAATCTGCTCTTGATGAATATTTATATATTCAAATATTTTCTCTCTTATGAACCATGTTGTGATATGTACCCTTTACATTAATCATTTGACAGCCCTATACTGCTTTTTGATATCTCTGATCCATTTCCATTTCGCTCTTATGTTTCTAGTTATTGATATTCTAAGATCACCCAATACAATAATAGTAATCAGAAGAAAAATAGTGATAATTGTAGCTGCTTTTATTGAACATTTACTGTGTTTGAGGTACTGTACTGAATATTTTTCTACATTTTGTATTTTCATTCTCAAAACATTGGTATTAGTTCAAAGGCCTTCACAAGTAAGGAAACAGTGTCTGAGAAAGTCCAAATGGCTTGTCCAAGGTGATATGTTTAATAATTGTTGAAGACAAGATTTAAACCCTGGTCTCTGTCAATGCAAGCAGCATGCCCTTAATTTCTAGGCCATTTTATATGAGGGCAGAGAAAGTAGCACCTACTTTATCCTCTGCTGTTCACCTCTTCCAAAATATACCTCAACTCCTTCATAATGAGTTTGAAGAGCTGGTTGTATTCCCTGGTACCATTGCAAATAGGGAATTGAGACATGATTGCTTTCCTCATCTTGGCTGTATTATGATTTCCAGAAGTTCATTTTAGTAGCATCTGATCTGTTGGTTAGTTATAAACCCCAAAGGAGAACTCAAGATGATCTATGTGCAAACCAAAATAATCATTTTGGCCCAGTTTCCTCAATTTTCAAATAGACCCTACTATATAATTCATTTAGGATATATTAATTAGATTTCTGTTACAGTTTTGCAGCTAACAGTTGCTTTTGAATCCATTAAAAATCATTACTGATCAATATTAGGTGCTGTCCAGACATCCTAGTATTGCATTAGTGAAGTGTTCTCAAGGTGTGGTCCCAAATCAACAGCATCACCTGAGATCTTGTTAGAATTTTGGGGCCCTACATCACACCTACTAAATGAGACACACTGGGAATTGGACCCAGCAATCTCTTTTAATAGAAGCTCCAGAAGAGTCTCACGCTTGCCAACAGGTGAGAACCAAAGCATTATAGTTTAGAAAGCCTCAAAGGGTTACAAATATGCCTAGGCTTAAATATCTGAAGCCAGATCTGAATACTTTTCCAAGCATTGGAATCAGTTGTGTTTTGAGGCCAATTTTGGCCCTGCCCTCTCTAACACATCTTCAAATAGAAGTAATATGCCTTCTTTTCAATCTGAAATACAAGCCAAGTTCTTTTAATTTTCCTAACACAATGTCAATTTTGCCACTAGCATGTCTGGTTGCAGTAGCATATATATGTTTTCAATCATCAGTGGATAAAGCTTCATTCTAGCCATTCCAGAATGAGCTGAATCGTTAACCAATTGCTACTAAGCGCTTGTCAAAAACCTTCCTGTATCCATTGACATTTAAGAGAAGTGGTATAATGGACTAAATAATTACTTGCATTTCTAGCTTCTTTTTTTTTCAGTCTAACCTTATATCAATTTAAATCAAATAAAAGTTGAATGTTGGAATATGTGCAGGTTTTTTTTTTCCTTTTTTCCTTAAGTAATTCAGGCAACAATCTATATTTTAAAGGTATACATTTTTCTAGAGTTGACTAATTTTTTTTAAAACAATGAGTATTTTATTTGTCCTTGTATCCAGGTGATAAGTTCTTTTTTAAAGTTTACTGCCAAGAAAAGGGTTTTTTTTGTTTGTTTGTTTTTCAGACTGATTACCTTGGTGTCAATCCTTGTTGCTCAAAACACTTGAGCCTGCTTTATTAAAATCAGTAAATCCAGGGCGTAGTTTTTTTTTGTTTGTTTGTTTTTTCCTGCAAAAAGCTTTATTGTTTACACTTGGTTCAGGGCTTGTTAGAAGGCTACAAGATGGCAGTTAGAGAGAAAAATGCCTCCTGGCTGGAGGGGCTCAGGCAGAAGCCTGGATGCCGGGGGAATAGAGGGGGATCCCCCGCCATGGCCTCTGGGCTCCAGAGGCTCCTAGTCCTTGAGGGTGAGCCTTTCAAAGAGATATTCGCCCAGCCCGGCCTGGGGGCCAGCCAGCCTGCGAAGGTTGGTCAGGTGGTCGCCTATCTTCTTGATCAGTTTCACCTCCTCGTCTAGGAAACGGTTCTCCAGGAAGTCACAGAGATTGGGGTCTGTGTTGACAGATCCCAGGGCATGCAGATCCAAAAGGGCCTGGTTCAGGCTCTTCTCCAGGACCAGGGCAGCTTCCATGGCATCCAGGGTTTTACCCCACTCGTCTTTGGATGGCTTCTGCACGTCCTGGAAGAGGGAGCGGCCGCCGCGCTGGTTTTGCATCTTCAGGAGACGCTCCGCGCCCTCGCGCTTCTCCTTCGCCAACTGGCGGAAGAAGTGGTCCACACCCTTCAGGGCCACATCATCGCGGTCGAAATAGTAGCCCAGAGAGAGGTAGGTGTAGGAGGCCTGCAGCTGCAGGTTGACCAGGCGGTTAACAGAGGCCTCCACTTCGGTGGAATAATTCTGACGGATCTGGGAGGTCATGGTTGGTCGACAGTGAGGAGCTAACCACAAACACACGGTGTTAGCTGCTCCTGGAAGCTAGGGGAGGGCCGAGAAGTTGGTCCGAAGGTTGCAACTTGAGACTCAGTTGGAAGGTGGTCGACGCTGAAGAGATGTGGGGACTAGGCCCCCGGTCTGTTCCGTTCAAACACTGTTGAAACAAGAGATAGATCCGCGGGACCGCAGGCGCGCTGTCTGTACTTTAAGAATAGAAAAAAGTGACTTCCATTTATTCAAAGATTTACATTTCTGGTGCTTTTAATACTTTTCCAAAGATCCAAATTTCCATTAAGCATCACTCCCTTATGCTTATAGAATTTCTTTGTCATTTCCTCTTCATTTTTTGAAGGATATTTTCCCTGGATATAGGATTTTATGTTGACAATTTTCATTGATAATCATATTGTTTTGTTTTTTTCATTCAGTATTGTTTAATCCATCTGGCAAAAGTTGTTACATTTCTTATGGCTTCCATTGTTTCTGGCAAGATCAACCATAAGTTAATGGTCCTTCATTTCCTTTTTCTAATGTTTTGCTTCTCTATATATTAAATATATTTTCATTATCTTTGCTTTTTGAGCAGTTTGACTATGATGTGAATAGACAAGGTTTTCTCTTTATTATACTACTTGAGCTTCATTGCACTTCTTTTATCTCAAGGTTATTGTTTTTCATCACCTTAAGACATTTTTTGGTATTATTTCTTCTAATATGTTTTCAGCTCCTTTTTTTCCTACTCTTTTTGGGCTCCAAATAAACATGTTAAGTTTATCCTTAACATGGATCCATGGGTCACTGAGGTTT
>JAQZBX010090351.1:0-12522 GCA_029593785.1 Cabassous unicinctus
AGATAAGATATCATTGTCTCTGATGCTTCTTTTAATTCTGAAAGAGCATTACTGGTTAAATAGTGTTACAGCCACAGATTTATTTCATGCAGCCTGATCCTTTGTCACCAGGCCTGGACAGATGGTTGAGCTGTGCACATGGCCTTGGGAAAGCACTATAAAATTCATTGTTGGCCTTCCCACAAGAAGGTGATTGCAGGCTGGATTGACTTGTCTAAGGAGACTAAAGAAAGCAGTAGCAAGATCTAAAACAAAGTGATAGTGACATAACTGGGTACAAATTTCTTGCAATAAACTATCAATATTTGGGACTGCTGCATACAGAAGTGGTGTTACATTAATTTATGATAATCTACTGTTATGCAACTCTTCTGGCAGCCCCCAATGGCCACTCCCTTTCTGCAGTCATAGAATTGTTTCTTTAGTGGAAGTGGGGGCAAATCAGTTGAATTGAAGTCAAAGCATCCACATTTTGTTTTCCAGGTCAAGAGGTTGTTTTTGTGACTGATACCATTTTTTATAATTAAAATCATGATTAACAGTAATTTATTTTTATCCAATATTATACAGCTTAAGTATATCTATTTCAGCACCTCAATTTTTAAAAGGTGAAAGAACAAGTTATTTCCAACAATTTGCAATTAAAGATATGCTTAAGGGTTTTATGAGAATATTAAAAGTTTCAGGCCTGAACATTATGTTTAAGCAGGCCTCTATTTATCACAGTGATCAATAAGTTAGTAAAATAGTTTGGAAAAGACTTAACTTCTCTGTATTTTTTAAACCATTAGAAAGAATGAGGATAGATTTTTTGCTATAAAGTTACTTTTTGTTATTAACATCAAATCCTAGATTTCTATTAAATAATGATTTCCCAGAATCAGTCATTTATATTGTAATCTTTCAGTTTGGAAAATCCTTTTACAAACTTCCCAAAACCATCTATAACCACATTGATTGGTTACTTCATCTCAAGACAAATTCCACTTTTAAATAAACTTGAGTTATAGTCATGAATAAGTGAAATTCACTTCCACTAACCTTTCTACATCTTGCCATATGCATTCAAGTTTTATCCTACATATTTCCATCCTGATTTTGTGAAAAACAGCCATCTTATCTTAGGACAAAACACACCTCCTTAAACAAATTCTCACAAACCTTCTTTTCTTTCATATCCATTTAAGTCTCATAACCTTCATTTTGTTCTGTGAAAAAAAAACAACTATCATTTCAATTTAGGCAAAAACATTTTTTTTTTTGAAAAGAGGCTTGAAATAATTTCATTAGCCAAAAACTTAGAATTTTCATTATCTTAAAGATTTAACATATATAATGCCAATTTATTTTATTAGTATCTATACTTATTTACTGATATTAGTGCTTATTTAATTTTCAGCCATTTGAATAGTGCTCTTTTAAGAATTTTCATCTAAGTTAAAATTGCCATTTGGAGTTATGAACTGAACAAACACATAAATAGCTAAGACACACCGAAAGAAACATAAAGCTCACTAATTTGATTCATAATTCTCACTCCTTTGGTATGGCTATCTCTAAGCTCTCCATCATTTTACATCTCTGATTTTACATTCTCTTCTGGAATCCATGTTGCCTATAATATGCAAGTTAATTCTTAGATACATTTTTATTAGTAATCAGCAACTAGTTAGGAATACTTGAGCAGTATAAATGCATCTAAGCACTAATTAAGTAGTTTAGACAGACAGACATTTAACCCTTATATATTCTGGGTTACTTTTTAGGAGTACACTTAGGCTTAAAAATCAGGAATAAACTATTGATTCAAAACTGAAAGTTCCTTTTAACACCTTGATAAAAATTCTGATCAAAATAAAATGTGACTAAAACTTAAAATATTGTCAAAGTAACACCTCATTTAAACTCTTCCACAGTTTACACAAGTACTGTGAGCTTTAAGAGATTTTACTTCAGCATCCAACTGTTTATCTGCTCTGTCATAAAGCAGTGAGAAGTGGCCACACAACAGCAGCAGCCAGAGCAGGTTGCTCCTTTTTCTTTAAAACCATTTCTCCTATATTATTTTCCAGCTCATTGCTCCTTTTTATTTTCATGAAGATATCTTCTACATTGTTCTCTAACTGTGCTACGCTGCATGCATATATGAGGCACCCCCCAATTCATGTACAGGAACCCAAGTGTTTATGAGGTGAGCTGGCTCGAACCGCATAGAGGAATGGGGCTCCTCTGGGATTTCCCCCATATAGTTCCCTGTGACTGCAATGCTGTTCACAGATCTTACACTGTTAGAAGACCCTGGAATATCCTGCCAACTACACCAACTGTAATGCAGAAGGTCAAGTCTGGGAAGGCTGACCAAATAATTTGATATTCCAGAGAAACCACATGGGAGTCCAGCATTGGTCATGCCTTTATTACTCACATAACCCAAAAGTGACTGGCTATGAGAAACTCTGCACCACCTCTTGAGGGCTACAGGGTTATATAGAGAATATAGCAAAAGGGTATACAAGTACAAGCAGGGAACAGCAAATTTTTTGTGACATAGGTAATGGGTGCAATGTGAAAATATTTAGTTAATAATAAACATGACTATAGCCTATGTGCACAAATACAAGTTAGACATCTTGTCACCTCTCTTATGGTTGTTTCATGCAAGGGGATCCAGTTGCTGGCCAGTTCAACCCCATCCCTCCCAGCAATCTACACAAATAGCCAGTGGGAGGGGAAGTGGGTATTCCATCTCCACATAGTACAGATGTGATATATTTATTAAATAATATACAGTATAGGGTGGAGTTAGTAAGGGGTCCATGGTTTTCACTTGACTTGCAAAGGGGACCATGGAACAAAAATGGTTAAGAAACCCTGCCTTAAATGGAATCTCAAACATCCTTTACAGATGGGGAAATGTTTTGCCAAAAGTCAAGGGTGAGTGAGAGGTGAGGCATAGCTCCTTAATGGGGGAGAAGAAAATGCTACACATGGACACTGGATCCTCTGCCCAACATTTCTACAGAGGTGGAAACCATAGTAGCTTTTCCAGGGCTTCTCCTATTTAGTACTGACAATTACCCCAGGTGGTTAGCCCTCCTACCACCCCACTTTTCAGAGAAGCAGGTTGAGGTTGGCATTTGAAATTTCCAGATCCTCTGGGTACCTGCTGGAGAGCCACATTCAAGAGAGGACAAAGGCACCCTGATCTGGGGGTAGGGTGGGGGGGCACCTATCCCAGACATTTTAACACTTTGCTCAGATGCAGGAACCAAAACATGAATATAAAGGACTCTTCACCCTTTTTGTGTTCCAGGATCCCAAAGGAGAGTTTGAGCACCCCAGGATGTTGGACATCATCCCTGCTTTACAGCAGCAGAGGCTCAGGATCAAGGAAGGAGGTCAAGCAGGTGATGTCAAGTATGAGCAAAGAAACCACAACTTCTCAAGTCAAATTCCAGATGCATACTTTAGGCCATGAGGCTGGTGAGAGCCAGCCCATTCCCACTTTATGTGAGATTTCAAACCCTCAGCATCCATGCCCTCCTACTGGGGTTCTTGGTTCTGCCTTGGTTGTGACCCCTAACCCCCAACCTGAAGGCATGGATCAGAACCAGTTGGGTTGGGAGATCCAGTCTGGATGAATGGGGGGCAACTCCTGTTCCTCAGCACCACAGGCAACAGAAATAGCCAATGAGTTGGGTGACCCCAGAAACTGGAGTTTAGAGATGAGGCTCTGCTGATCCCCCAAAGACCTGACCCATCTCCTGCAAGAAGCCTTCTCACAAATCCAAGGCCAGATACCTGTCATTTCAGCATTTAATGAGAAAAACACAGCCCAAGTTGGAGAGAGAGACCTGGCCCCTTCTGGGTAACACAATGCTGGTTCTCTCCACCTCCAGTTCATGACCTGATGTGCTTCATTTATGACCAGATCCTGATTGTGAGATAGGCAGGCCACCACGAGGTGAGGCTTGGGAGGGAGAAGGGTTCTGACAGCTGAGGAGGAGGATGGCCTGCACCGGAGAGGGCTCATGAAGGGGAAAGCTGTTGGCCTGACCTTACACCAACCCAATGATGAGGACATCACCTGGACTAGAGAATATGTAGATGAGGTATAGGTGGGTATTGGGATTGTCCTCAAAAGCAACTCACCTTCTTCTCCTTGAGTCCTCATAGAACCCAGATCACATCCTTCTGGAATTGCTTTCTACCACCCACCCCCATGATCCCACCCATAAGTCAATGTGCAAGTGTGTGTAAGAGTGTGAGTGTGTGTGTCTGTGCTCAAGTGAAGATGCTAAAAGGTAAAAAGTCAGGTTTGTGGAGTGGGAGCCAGGATTCTCCAGTATCTTTGAGCCTATCATTTCCAAAGAAAACCCCACAGCAGGCATTGAACCCTGGCCTAAGGGGCCTATCCCTACCTTACCCTCTGGACTCTGCCCATTCCTGGGCTCTGAGTTAATCTCTCTTCTCTGGTCCTCAGTTGGAGGTGACTGATTGCTGGGCTGTAGGCCTGGCCTCTGTCCCCCTGGGCCCCATGCACATCACCCTCTTTTCCACCTCCCAATGGCATCATTGATCCCAGAGGCTACACCATGGCAGGCCACTGGGGGTACTGACTCATTGCTGGGTTCAGACCTAGAGCAGGTGCTCAGGCCATGGTGGGTGGGGAGACACTCAGCCCCTCTCAGCCATCTCCCTTCAGCCCTGGCTGGGTACCACCCAGATGGTGCACCAGAGTCCTGATTTATTTCTATCCCAGGCCAGTCCCACATCTCCCTATGTCACCTGTCCCCTGCTATCATGGTCCCAGATGCCACCCAAAGAGCCTGGCCAGGCAGATTGTCCAGGTCAGGGCAGACCAGGAGGCTGGCAGCACCTCCAGAGTCTGGGTAAAAAAGAGGGCTAAGCAGCCTCCCTCTACTTCCTCCGTGAGAAGCAGAGGTAAAGTGGACTGAAGTTTCCCCCTGGTTTAAGAATGATCCAGGGCACTTGGGATGTGCATCTAACCACAAAGATGAATGTTGGGGGCAGTTGCTCTTGTTAGCGAGATCTTCCTGTGCACTCAGTGATGTTCCCCCATTTTGTAGATGAGCTGTCAACACCAGCACCTTGGTCCCAAAATGCAAAGTTCCATTCAGGTTCTCCTCTCTGATCCATTTTTGTTACTTCTGCTGATCATCAGAAGTCTTGTTCCCTAGTGCTCCTAGTCTAGGCAGATCTCTGCAGGACCATGCTTTTTAGGCATCTTCATGTTTCCTACAACAATCCTCAACAACCCTCATGAGGATGGAGTCACAGATTCCCAGACATGTATATAGTTTATGGACCTTCTCTTACCCAATTCACATGTGCCGGGTTCTTCCAGTCCCTTGCTGAGACTACCTGCAAATTGTCCCCCAATACATTATATGGTCAGGAAACAGCCTTTCATGATCCAGAAGATGTCACATCTAGTGCACGCTCTCCAGGCCCAGTGGCATGAGTAAGGAAGGGCTGAGCTGTTAATGTCAAGGGACAAAATGTGTCTGGATACCTGGGTCAGCCATTCCTTCCAGCCCTGGCCCCCTGGATTCTCTGCCACACAAGCTGGCCCCAAGGCTGTGCTTTCCATCATCAAAGAACTCTTCAAGGCTCCAGACCATATCCACAGCTTTCTTGATCTCCTTTACTCCTGCACAGGAAAGGAACCACTCATTAAAACTCCCCTAGCTGAAATCATAGGATGATTGCAGTCAAGGTCCTGCCAGATCTTCCCTGATACCATTCATACTCCTCACTGTGGCCTGTGGTAATAATAGTCACTCTTGACTCAAATGCACCCACTTTTTTCAGTTGATCTTAGCATCTGCCATAGAGGGATATGTGAGGGTGTCCCACCTAACTTCCTGGGTGCACCACCTGCTGATGATCCCAATGTCAACTAGAATGGGAATCCCAGGAGGGGAAGGAAATTGTCTGTTTACTCTTTGAATTAGGCTAGACCTTAAATATGTGCTTGCATATTATGGCACTTTGAATCAGGGTAGGTCCCAGAAAATCCTGTTCTTATAGCTAATCCATTCCTGTACAAGTAAAACTATTGTACATGGGAACTTTTGATTAGATTCACTTAAGGGAAATTCTTTTTAACTAGATCACTTCAGTAGGGCATGACCCAGTATGGGATTTTTAAAATATGTTTTTTATTTTTTTAAAGATACTTTGATTACGTAAATGTTACATAAAAAATAAAGGAGATTCCCATATGCTCTTTTCCATACACCTCCCACATTTTCCCACATTAACAACATCCTTCATTAGTGTGGTACATTTGTTACAATTGATGAACACATTTTGAATCATTGCCACTAAGCATGGATTATAGTTTATATTGTAGTTTTTACTCTCCCCTGCACAATTTTGTAGGTTATGGCAAGATATATAATGGCCTGTATCTGTCTATGCAATGTCATTAAGGACAATTCCCAAGTCCCAAAAATGCCACCAAATTAAACTCTGGGATGATGATGCCCAATCCACCTCTAATTCAGAGGGGCCTTTGATCCCATAAGGCAGAGAGATGGGACTCTCTTTCTTGCAGGTGTAGACTCACTTTGTTCCTTGGGATGTTTGTTGTCCATCATCATCTCCTTGTTACTTGTCCTTGGTGAGTCCAGTGAATTGGAGTATAGGTGTTGCAACTCTGTTGAGATTCAGGGGCCAGCTGGTACATGGACAGCCCAAAGACTCAGTCTCTTGGATATACACCTATCATATCTATTACTAAATATAGGTTCATATAAAAGGGTCAGAAGAGCCATGTGTAGGGAAACCAGAACTGAGTCCAACTCTGTCACATTGGGGAGTATAAATTCCAAAGGAGTGCCCACTGGCAAGACACAATACTCACGAACTATGCCCTGACTATAGTGCCTGGATGTCTCCAGAGCCCTCAGGAGTCCTGCTATTTGAGGTAGCATTTACTTTGGCAGTCAATGAGATCCTGCTGAGACTTGCATTAACATAACATCTGGAATGACTTCCCAACACACTTTGAAGTCTCTTAGCCATATAAACTCATTTGTCTTTACCCTTTCCCCCTTTTGGTCAAGTTCTTTCTCCAGTTGCATTGCTAGTTTGTGTGTAGTAGTAATCCCTTTGTGCTAGGGAGGGTTATCCCCAGGAGTTATGTTCCAAGCTGGGGAGAAGGTAAAGCATTTATATGCTGAATTCAGATTAGAGAGAGGCCACATTTAAGCAACAAGGATGCTCCCCATAGGTAACTCTTAGGTACCCTATCATACTAGGCTAAGTTTCAGTTTCAAAGTAGAGGTTCATAAGTACAGTCATCAATATCAATAGCCCATCAATGGACCATCCTCCTTCACTAGTCATTGCCCCTATACTCAGGGGATTCTTGTTGTTCCATTAGAGAATGTGGCAGAGCTCCTCAGGATGGGAATTTGATATTCTTTCAGTTATTGTGTGGATCTCCACCAAACATGACAATGCCCCATAAACAACTGAACACATTATTATGCCTTATATGTATGCCCCAGGTGAACCTCCTCCCATGTATCCCCTATCACTGATGCCCCACACCAATGATCCTCCCCTGTCAGAGTTGTAACCATTCTGTGATCCAAAACTTCTTCAAAAATGAAGACAATATAACCAAATACAATTAAAAAGAAAATGAATTAATAATGATAGTATTAAAAATAAGAAATAAAATACAATAAAATTTAAAATTAAAAAAATTGGAATAATAAATATTTCAAAAACATTTTCCATTATGTCTTTCATCACTGTAAGATCTGTTGTCCTGTATGTACAGTGACATTTTGTTCTGTTTGTTCCCCCAGTGTTTTACTTTTTTCATTTTATCTTGAAAGAAGTTTTAGTTTACAGAAAAGTCATGTACAGAGTACAGGAGATTCCCATATGCCCAACATCCTCCCCCTTTCCCCTATCCCCTATTAATAACATTTTATATGTGGATGGTAGATTTTTTACAATTGATGTACAAATATTGAAACATAGCTGTTAACCATCGTCAATGGTTTACATTATAGTTTACATTTTGGACCATACACGTTTATAAATTTTGATGAAATTTAATGTGGCTTGTATCCATTATTACAAGCTCATGTAGAACACTTATATTGTCCCCCAAATGTCCTTTGTTCCATCTATTCTATTCCTCCCTCTCCCATCCCTCAGATCCCACAGTAACCACCAGGCTTCACTCCTTGAAGATAAGGATTCATAGTTACTTGCAACAACATTGAGAGCTTGACATACTGGTCTGTCTTCCTCTATTCAGCACTGCCTATGCTCATGAAAAACTCCTGCCTCTCTATTTGAAAACCTAGCAGGATTCACCAGGATGGGAATCCAACACCTTCCCACTCATTATATGGGTCTCCACCCACTGATACAATGCACTATGACAGATGAATACCAACACACCCTAGAATCCTGTCCAGGTGTGCACTGTCCCAAATGCCACCCACATCCAACACCCTAAACCAGTAACCCTCCATTGCCATGTTGCCAAAAAGACATTCCCAACATTGTAGTTTCAACCACACACCAGCAAATCTCCAATTTTTGCCTGCTCCTTTCTGCCAAACTCCCCCCAGTTCCATGGACTGTCCAACCCAACCTCCCCAACCTAGACCCCTGACAAACCAGCACTGTCTAACTCAATAATATTAATGCACCACTGTCATGTCCCTTCACTGCACAACTACACACCTTCAAATTATCATAGATTTCACCCATATGGGCATTGGCTCACAAAATTTTTCTCCCTTTCTGTCTCCTATAATCTGATTTTCCAGACTCTAGCACTGTAAGTGTGTTCAATTTGTTTAATTCATATCTGTGAGGTAATATAATATTTTTCCTTCAGTGCCTGGCTTGCTTCATTCAACCTAAGGTCTTCAGGACTCATCCATGTTATCACTGTGCTAATACTGCATTCTTTCTTACAGCTGAGTAATATTCTATTGTATGTATATACCACAATTTGCTTATCCATTCATCTAATGATGGGCATTTGGGTTGATTCCAGCTTTTGGCAATAGTGAATAATGCTGCTTTGAACATTGGTGTGCATATATCTGTTTGCGTCCTTGCTTTCAATTCAATTTCTTTTGAAGTGGAATTGTTTGATCATATGTCAGTTCAACAGTACCTTCCTGAGGAACCACCAAACTGTGCTTCACAATGGCTGCACAATTCTCTATTTCCACCAGCAGTGGATGAGGGTCCCCATTCCTCCACATCCTCTCCAACACTTGTAGTCCTCTCTTTTTTTAATAACCACCAGTCTAATGGATATAATATATCTCATTGTAGTTTTCACTTGCAATTCCCTAAAAGCTAGTAATGTTGAACATTTTTTTCATGTATTTTTTTAGCCCTTTGTATTTCTTCTTTGGAGAAGTGTTTATTCAAATCGCTTTACCATTTTTAAAGTGGGTTGTCTTTTTATTTTTGAGGTGTATGATTTCTTTATATATGCTGGATATTAGGCCCCTATCAGATATGTGGTTTTCAAGTATTTTCTCCCATTGAGTAGACTGCCTTTACACTTTCTTGACAAATTCCTTTGGGATGCAAAAGTTTTTAATTTTGAGAGTGTCCATTTTTCTATTTTTTATTTCATTGCTCATGCTTTGTGTGTAAAGTTCATGAAACAATTTCCTAATATACAATGCTGTAGAAGCTTCCTTATATTATCTTCCAAGATTTTTATGGCCTTGGCTCTTATATTTAGATCTTTGATCTGTTTGAGTTAATTTTTGTAACGGGTGTGAGATGGTATTCCTCTCTCATTCTTTTGGATATGGATAGCAGGTTCTCCAAGCACCATTTCTTGAAGAGGCCATTCTCTCCCAGTTGAATGGGCTTGGTGGCCTTGGTGAATATCAGTGACTTTATATGCAAGGATTCCTATCAGAACACTCAATTTGGTTCCTTTGGTCAGTATGTCAATCCTTGTGCCTACACCTTGCAGTTTTGACCACTACAGCTTTATTGTGTTTTAAAGTCAGGCAGTGTGATTCCTCCAATTTCATTTTTCTTTTTCAATACTTCTTTGGCTATTTGAGGCTTCTTACCATTCCAAATAAATTTCATAGTTTGCTTGTCCAATTCAGTAAAAAATGCTCTTGCAATTTTTATTGGGATTGTATTAAACCTGTAAATTAGTTTGGATAGGATAAACATCTTAATGATGTTTATCTTCCTATCAATGAACAGGAAAGATTCTTCCATTTTTTTAGGTCTTTTTTTTTTTTTATTTCCTTTAACAATGTTGCATAACTTTCTTTACATAAGTCATTTACATTTTGAGTTAAATTTATTCCTAAGTATTTCATTCCTATTTTTGCTAATGTAAATGGGATTTTTTTCTTGATTTTCTCCTCAGATTGCTCATTATTGATGTACAGAAATGCTATTGATTTTTGCACATTAATCTTATACCCTGCCACTTTACTGAACTCATTCATAAGCTCTACATGTTTCGATGCAGATTTCTCAGGGCTTTCAAGTATAGGATCATATCATCTGCAAATAACAAAATTTGTACCTCTTCCTTTCTAATTTAGATGAGTTTTATGACTTTTTCTTGCCTAAGTGTGCAAGCAATTACTTCTAACACGATGTTAAATAAGAGCAGTGACAGTGGGCATCCTTGTCTGTGTTCCAGACCATAGAGGGAAAGCTTTTAGGATTTCACCATTGAACATGATGTTAGCTGTGGGTGTTTCATATATACTCTTGTCATGTTGAGGAAGTTTCCTTCTATTGCTATCTTTTGAAGAGTTTTTATCAGGAAAGGATGCTGTATTTGTTGAATGCTTTTTCTGCATCTACAGAGATGATTATGTGATTTGTTCCTTTCATTCTGTTTTTGTGGTGTTTTACTTTGATTTTCTTTTTTTAAAAATATGTACTTTTATTTTTTAAAGATGCTTAGATTACACTAATGTTACATGAAAAATGTAGGGATTCCCACGTGCCCTACTCCCTACACCACCCACACACTCCCACATGAGCAACGTCTTTCATTAGAGTGGCACATTCATTACAATTTATAAACACATCCTGGGGCATTGCCATTGAGCATAGACCATGGTTCACATTGTAGTTTACACTCTCTTCCACACAATTCTGCAGGCTATGGGAAGATATGCAATGGCCTATATTTGTCATTGAAATGCCTTTCAGGATGATTCCCAAGTCCAAAAAGCCCCCACATTGCACCTCTATTTACCTCTCCCTGTCCACAGAGCCTCCGGTGGACACTGTCTCCATATCAATGCTGTAATTTCTTCCATTGCCTGAATTACAACAAGTCTATTGTAGAATACCAATAAGTCCACTATAGTCCACAGTTCATCCCCTAAACCTGAGGAATCTGAGATGGTGATGTCCACTCCAACTCTAATTGAAAGGAGGCTTTGATCCCATACAACTGATGGATGGAACTCTCTTACTTGCAGTTGTAGGCTCAGCCATTTCCTTGGTATGGTGGTTGTCAACCCTACCTCCTTGTTAGCTGTCCTGGGTGAGTCCAATGAACAGGAGAGTAGGTGTTGGAACTCCGCCGGGGCTGAAGGACCAGCTGGCACATGGACTGCCAAAAGATTCAAGTCTCTTGATCATACATCTTCCAACACCAGCACCAAGTATAGGTTCAAATAGAAGGGACAGATGAGCCATGTGTAGGGAAACCATAACTTAGTCCAACTCTGTCACTCTCAGGAGCACAATCTCCAAAGTAGGACCCACTGGCAAGGCAACAAACTCTGGAGCTATCTGCTCTGATCATAGGACCTGGGTGTCTCCAGAGCCCTCAGGAGCCTCACTATTTGGTGGAGTATCCACTTTGGCAATCTATGAGAATCTTCTGAGGAATGTATAAGCATTACCTCTGAGATGACCTCCTGATTCACTTTGAAGTCTCTTAACCATATAAACTCATTTGTCTTTAGCTTTCCCCCTTTTATACAAGGACTTTTCCAGTTGCATTGCTCTTTGATGCTTGGTAGCAATCCCACAGTACCACGGAGGCTCATCCGTGGGAGTCATGTCGCATAATGGGGGGAAGGTAATGCATTTATATGCTGTTTGGCATAAAGACAGGCCAATTTGAGCAACAAGTAGGCTCTCAGGTGGCAACTCTTAGGCACACCACAACAGTAGGCTAAGTTTCAATTTAAAGACCAAAGGCTCACAAGCAATGTCATCAATATCAAGGGCTCATCAAAGGACCATCCTTCTTTGCCAGTCATTGTCCCTGTACTTGGGGGACAGTTGCTGCTACATTAGAGAATGTGACAGAGCTCTTCAGGATGGGAATTCAATATTCTCTCAGTTATTTGTGAATCTCCACGCAGTGTGACAATGCCCTGTGAACATTTGAACATATATATATGCTTTATATGAATGTCCAGGTGAACTTCCTCCCATGTATCCCCATCACTGATTCCCCACAACAATGATTCTCCCCTGCCCCAGTTG
>JAQZBX010090352.1:0-12526 GCA_029593785.1 Cabassous unicinctus
GAATGGGCACATGCCCACGGAATTCACTGGTCTTACCATGTTCCCCATCACCCTGAAGCAGCTGGATTAATAGAAGGGTGGAATGGCCTTCTGAAGACTCAATTACAGCACCAACTAGGTGGCAACACCTTGCAGGGCTGGGGAATATTCTCCAGGAGGCTGTGTGTGCTCTGAACCAGCGTCCACTCTATGGTGAAATGATCCCTGCAACCTGCTTGTAATTCTCTGATCCTTTTCTGGCAAGGATGAGATTATTTCTTCAGTCAGCCAGCCACATGAATTTATTGTGTTGTGTTGTGATCTTTGACTGGTAAATATTCACTGCAGGCTTAACACTTGCCAGGCACGAGCTGGACACTGGGAATACAAGAGTGTATGAAAAAACACAGAAAATCCTCAGCACCGTCCCTCAGTCCCAAGGCTCTTATGAATGACCTTCCCAGATGCCCAACAATGCGACCAGAAACGCATTCCAGTTGTCGGCGAAAACACGGGGTGATCTGCCCTGAGAGGAACAGAGAACAGGGCTGGCTTCCTTTCTGAGCCCGCTCCTGGAGCCCTGGCAAGAAGATCCAATTGCCTGCCTTCTGTCAGCTACGGCAGAACATGTGCCCAGCTATCTAAATGGTGTCTCAGGTTATTTAGGAATAGATTTGAGAGGAAAGGAAAAAGATACAAAAAATGGAAGGAGGGAACCATGATCCACGATAAATGAAACAGCGGCCCAAACCCACGTCCACAGGGTGAGGGTAAGCTGAGGCCTGGGGGGTGGGGGAGGAGTGCTGAGACCGACTTTAGGTGACACTGTTCCAGTAAAGAAAGGGGAGGTTGGTTTTTTTTGATACATGGAGTTCTTTTCTTTCTGCATTCCTGAATCAGCATGATTCTAAGAATGCAAAGCCTGGAGCACAGATGGTCAGCACGGGGCTAGATTAAATCCAGGGGTCTTCCTTGGTCCAACCTCTGCATCATGAACCTGGGAATGCTGACCAGGTTTCCCGAGGACCAAGCCTCGGACAACATTCACACAGCAAAGGACGGAAACCGGACCCGAATTCAACAGCTCGTGAGAGGCTGGAGCAAGAGGCCAAAATGAAGAAGAAGTTCAAGAGCAATGCTTAATATCCGAGCAATGTTTGAGAATTTTCAGAAACCAACAGAAGCAGAGAATGAAAAAGACTTAACAGCAGTTATCAAGAATAAAAACCCGGGGGGGTCTTTACCAGTTGGCAAGACACAAGCCAGCAGGGATGCAAGAGCCACCAAGCCGGTGGCTGGCCCGGTGGGGCCCTCTGCACGGGAGCTCCTGCCCCCGTAGGGCCAGGTGCTTGACGCCTGTGGAAGGGAAGCTGGGAGCGAGAGGAACGCAAGAGCCACAGTGCGGAGGGCTGGGGAGTTTGGCCAGAAGAGCCAGGCATCTCCAGATACAGGCAGGGCTATGGGACAGACCACGAGTGAACCCCTGTGGACTCGAGGCGGTGCCCAAAGCAGAGGGCTAGTGACCGTGACAACACCCTCTGCTGGGTGAGCATCTGCGACGGGGCAGGCACTCTGTGCCCTCCAGCTCTGCCAGCCTCCCCGGGAGGTGCCTTACAGGGCTGAGAGGGCCATGAGGCGGGGCCGGTGGGGCACGGACGGAGAGCACCTGGCGCCTGGACAAAACCCGCCCACGCACGCTCCCAGCTGCCTCTCAGCCGCGCAAGTGGAGACAGCCCAGAGGCCCATCAGCCGACGGACGGTTAAACAGAACGGTCCGTCCACGCAACAGGGCAGCGCTCAGTCGAGAAGAGGAAAGAAGCTCTGATGCACGTGACAACACAGAGGGCCCCTGGCGACCCCTCTGTCTCAGACCACCACCAAGGTGTTCCAGGCTGTCTCTTCAAGGTGTTTGAAAATGTGGCACTCCCCTCACTCCTTCAAGCTTTACCTGTCTTCTACTAGCCTAGATAATAATGCATGCTGTGGATTATTCCAATAACTCGGCAGAAGAGCGCTGGAGCTACGCGAGCCCCAGGTGACGTGTGGTCAGCTGGCATGCTTACCACAAAGCTCAGCTCCTTGATGGGCAGCTTCAGGCGGTCGAACCCCACAGTCACCGTGTACTGAGTGTAGTTCAAGTAGCTGAGGTGGGCCACGATGATCTCTGCACACTTCTGCAAACGCAAGAGGGAGACGGCGCTGTTGTGCAAGCTCACTTTCCCACGACTGGCCCCGCAGCAGCGCATCTCAACAGCAGGGAACGCGCCAGAGTCCCCCAAACGCAGGTGCCAGCCAGGAACCGTGCTTAGAATGAAAGAAAAAATCCAACGGTTATTTTTAGAAAGAAACAATATGACTTATCATCTTTGGACTCTGTCTACTTCAGAGGACCCAAAATAACGTCACGCATTTCCCATTCTGCCCTGCTGGCCCGTCACCCCTCTTCCGAGCCCCTGGCCCCCACCCCTCTGCTAGGGGGCCAGGCCCAGGCTGTGTGAACTGCAGCTGGAGCGCAAACGGACGGCTGTGTGCTTCGTTCTCCGCCAAGTCTCTTTCCCTCGTCCTTTCAGGATTAAGAGCCAGGTCTCCTCTCTCTCCACAATATCCTTCCGCGTGCTGGGGATGGCCAGGTGCAGAGACCCCGCTGAGTCTGGGCTGCGGGAGGCGAGGCAGCTGCAGGCCCAGGGTCCCCGGGCCCCACCGAGCGCACCTGTACACAGGCGTCTGGCACGGGCACGCAGCGTGTGCTTCCATGAGCCTCCTCCGGCCCAGCCTCGCCACTTCCCCTGAGATGGGCGGAAGGCATTTCAGAAACGGGCCAGATGGGGCAGGAGGCGGCCCGGCCGCCGCTCTGGCACGAAGGGAACATGCGGTGTGTCCTGGGTGCTTCCGATCGCTGAGGCTATTTTTTCCTAATTGATAGTTATACAATTAACTACGTGGACCCACAATAGGGACTTGAACTTCCAGAAACAGAAAACAAGTGCATGTTTAATACGGACCGATGTTAAAATATATGGTGCAGCAGATGGACTTTTCCTAACGTCGCGTACGCTGTATTACTAGAAGCCTTTGAACACACGTGAGAAATAATCTAGAAAAATAAACCCTGTTCAAAGTGGGTGTTCCCGATTTTACCTGTGTGTGCCAAATAAAACCACACATGGCGTAAGAATAAACGCTAAAAGCCCAATGGAAAGGTAGTGCACGCCCTTTTACAGGAGTCTGACGTTAAAACCTCACAGGTTGCGAGCCCCTGACTGTCTTATCACGGAGCAACGTTCAAGCAATACAGAATCACACCTTAACATGCTGAGAACAGACCGTGTATGCTGGGAAACCCTCATGCAAACAAATCTGAGTTTTATTTTCAAGCAGAGGGGCTGCAGAGAAGAAGGTAGGAAACGGGGGGCAGGCAATCTGTTCAAACCCTGTGGACACGCTAACCCTCATTTAACGGCTGGCGGCTTCCAACGCCCGGCAGGCCGTGGCTCTGACCATCCGCTGTCTCCTGTCCCGCGCCAGCAGAGATGGCGACTGAGCCTGCCCCACCTGAGGTCCGTCTTGCCAACGTGAACGAGCCCCGTGCCTTTTCTTTAAGAACCTGGCACAGGGGATGAGGCCGGAAGCTCTGAACAAAAGCGCGTGGCCTGAAATCCGGGCCCTTTCACCTATTATCTGTGTCGCCTTGGGCAACCGGGTCGACCTCTCTGAGCCCCGGTCTCTCTTGCACGATGTGGGCGCTCATGGCTGCTTCCACTCCACCGGGCTGCTGTGAGGATTTAACGATGCCGTGCCCGGCAAGGCCCTGGCTGCCGCCGTGCCAGGACCCACACGCCACCGACCGGCTTCCCTCTCGCGCCCGTAGCCCTGTGGCTTGCCCTTCCTTGGCGCCCTCCACACTGCCCTGCTGCTAGCGACCTGCGGGATCCTGGCCTGCGATCCTCGCCCCAGCAGGGATCGGGTTCTGATTCTTCCAATTCCCAACAGGTTTCCCCACGCCACGCCCTGCAGCCTGGCCCAGACGCCGTGCCGAGGCCTGGTTGGTCCTTGGGCCAGACGCTCGGCATGCTCCCCGACAGCTGGAAAAGCCCCAGCCCCCCGCACAGGCACGGCCTCCCCGGACAGGCGGCCCACAGGCGCCCACCCACGGACACGCCAGGCAGAACGGTCAGTGGGCAGTTTCAGGAGGCCACCGCGCGTGTGCGCATACGCTTGTGCGGATCTATATGGGCATTAGTGTGTAAATTTAGATGAGTTTCCACACCATGGTTGGATCTTTTTTTTACTTAAGGTCCGGGTTCAACCCCTGGCACCTCCTTAAAGAACCCAACTCTGCGCAGCCTCCCCCGTGCTCTCCCTTCCACGTCAGGGCCGCCGGTCCGTGGCGGGGTGGCGTGGTGCCTGACCACGGGGCCCCCGGGCACGTACCCCCGCGCAGGTGAGGGCCCTGGTCCGGTTGTGGACTTTGTTGTGGATGAACACTGTGGTTCCGTCCTGAGCAATGCCGTCCACCTTGACAGTCATGAGGAAGCTCGTCTGAATAGACGTTTCTACAAGAGAAGGGGCGGGAATGAGAAGGGGCAAACGCGCCCGCCGTGTGCTGCCTCAGCCTGCCCCGGCCTTGAGAGCGGGAGCGGACGGGGGGCCGGAGGAGCGCGGGACCACCGTCAGCCTTCCTGCAGGGCCCCACCTGCTACCTCCACCCGGGCAGGCTCTGTAACAACCTACATTTCAGACCCAGCAGCTTCACTTTATAAAAAGGCAAACACTTCACAGCTAATGAAATGAATAGTTCTTATTTCCCACAAACTTTTAATATAACTTTATACCAAAAGGAAGAAAGGACTTCTCGCTTTTGCAACGACGTGGTCTGTTACTCGTCTGATCACGTGCCCACGTGACAAGAGGACGGAGACGACGGCCTTAGAGAGTCACGGCCCACCAGCCACAAGCAGCCCAGCCAGCGCTTCCGTGCCCGCCCTCCTGGGCTGTTTTCCAGGCACTCGAATGCACAGGAACATAAAGCTCGCCTCTACCTTTAAAGTCTTACTCCACGGGGCAGTTCTTTCTGCTGTCTGCCTCTTCTCCCCACTTAAATTACTGGGTCGTCTTCCCAAATCCTCTCTCAACCAGAGCGCCTCATCTGAGCCACGGAAAACGACCTGGCGACTGTGGTCAGTGCCCCTGAGGACGGGGGTACAGAGGGCCACTCCAGACGCACGGACGCTCACCTCCCTGACAGCGGGTGCCGAGGGTGGGCCTTCGGCCGGGCACTGCGGGCATGTGGGGGAGGGGCTCCCGTGCGCCGCAGGACGTCGGGCAGGCCCCTGGCCTCCACCCACCGGCGCCAGGAGCTCCCCCCCGGCAGTGACAGCCCCAAATGTCGCCAGACACTGCAGACGTCCTGGGGGCATGAGGACTTACTTCTCTGCCAGGACCCCAGTGAAACAGGCCACGCCGCCGGCCACTGAGCTGCCCCCTCCCCCAAAGCGCCACATCAAAATGTACTCTGTCTCCCCTGGAGAATGCTCACGGCGTTTCTGAATTTTCATTATTATAAACAAGAACGAACATCCTCGTACATTCCTCTTTGAGCACTTGCCCGGATACCATCAAGGGCTTCCAACCTCCAAACTACGGTGCTCTGCACAAAGATCGGCCTCCCCAGGTGGCGGCTCCATACCTTTTGACTGATCCAACTCAACCACACACGTCAGCCACAGCTGCTGGTTGTAGGTCGACAGCGGGTTGGAGAGGATCTGGACCGGCTTCAGCTGAGGCAGAGAGGAGACATGCAGTAAGAAGTAGCCCGTACTTTTCACGAGGCTGCCACGCGTCCCGCTAGTGAGCAAAAAGGACTTGCGCCTGAGCTCTGCGGCAGAAGCAGGGGTGGGGAGACGTCTCGCCTTCCAGAGAAAGGGCGACCGCCGGCCGCAGCGCCCGCTTCCCACCGCGCCGGCCGTAGCCGAGAGCACGCATCTGCTCCAATCCTGAGAACCCCGGGAAGGAAATTCGGACGAGCTGAATGACACAGCACACCAAGGAAATGCTTTCACGCTCACGACACAGCGTGTCTCTTGGGCACCAGCAGGCCGGGCAGGGCGCTGTGTGAGGGCCACTATTTTCAGTTTTACGAAAGCCTCAGTGCCGCTGGAGAGAAAGATTAGAGGGCGGCGTGTCTAATACTGCGCCTGCCACCAGTGGGCTCGGGGAGGCTGTGAAGGAGCCCGCTGCGGCGCCTCATCTGATGGCAGCAATGTCCTTTTTGCATTTTCACGCTTCTCTCCGCGTGCCCTGAAACCCTCCCGCCCCCAGAAGGGAGGCAGCCCGCCGGGTGGGGTGGGTGCTGCTTTCAGTGCCCCAGATAAGACGGAACAGAACGCAGCCAGGGGACGCCAGGCCACACCCCTTCAAGTCAGACTGTCAGCAAGGGCTGGAGAGGAAGAAGTGTGGAGACAGCGTGAGGGAGTCGCGCCGAGGGCCGTCGCATACAAGCAGAGAAAAAGGAGGGAAACTGAAAGGTTCACGTCTTCAGGCATTTTTCTCCTTCCACTTTTTTGAAAAATTGTAAGGAAAGAAATCTAGCAACAAGAGAGAAATGAGTGATGTGGGGGGTTGCAGGCCAAGACTCCGTTTCACAGCGCCAGGAGAGCGCAGCATGGCTGCGGGGCCTTGCCGAATCGCGTTCGACATGCAGGGAAAGCAAAAGGGCTTAGCTGTCAGAGCTCTCCTCCTCGGTGCTGGCACAGGAAGCCCCAGCTCCCCAATTAGAAGAGCTCTGCGTTTCTCTGAAGATGTGAAGAATCAAGGCACGTTTTTTAAAAAATTCTTTAAATTTAAACTGACTGAGGAACATCAAATAATCATCATGAAGAACTGGCGACCAAGTTCTGACGTGGGCAAACGCAGTGAGAAAAGGCCAGGCAGGGCAGCGGTCGGCGCTGTGGCCGAGGCTGGTAAGCGCGCGCGACGCCTGCTGACAAGGCCCCGGCCCAGCGCCGGCACTGCGCCCGGCCGCCACCCCGCCCAGCGCCGAGTCCTGGCCAAGCAGGAAGGACCCGAGCGGTCAAGAGCCCAGGGCAATGGCGGCGGAACAGGGGGCGCACGCCGCCTGCGAGCGGGCCAAGGGCGAGCCCGTCTCTCGACAACCTGGCGGCCTCCACGTGCCGCTGGCTGCCGCGGGCTTCTTACCTTTTTGTGGTTACTGAGTGAAAAGTTAGCAGCAGACGTCTGGATCACTTTGGGCCCTGAAGTCACAGAGAAGAGAAGGAGAAGGAGGGTTATGTGCTGGGGTGCGGCGCGCGGGCTTCTTCGCACACGCCACGGGCGACTGTGCCTTCGCGGGCTGGCTCTCCTCTCCTGGTCTCTGGAGATTTCACAAGCACAGGTGACGCGCACGCGCAGGAGAGCAGCACAGGACGCCCCATGCCCTGATTCCCACCGGACTCTGAACAGAAACCCTCTCCTTTCTCTGACCCATGGACCCAAGAAACACCGTCTAGACGTTATCCACGCATTCCGTAAGTATGAAGGTTTCTGCTAGAAACTAAAACACCTTTTTTTAGCGATGCACCCAGCTAATCCAGTCTCCAAATACAGGGGACACGAAGAAGCCTGATAGACACTGGGACTCACGGCTTTTCCTGAAATAACGGACTCAACAGCTGCACAGATTCTTACACCGTAACTCGAGTGTGCCGGCCTTAGAGGTACAGCGAAAGGAACCCATGATCTCCACTTAACGCAGAACTGGATTTGCTGTGTGAGCACCGCCCGCAGCTCGCGGTGCCCGCTTTTCGAGCTGCCGCTGCGGCCACCCCTGCCCGCTACGAACAGTCCTCCGGTTAGGAGAGCTGCACACGTCCGTCCACCCACCAGAGCCGTAGGTGCCCTGGAGCGGGGGTGCCAGTGGAGAGAAGGCAGCGCTCTCTGTAGGATGGGGCTTCCCGGCCCAGCGAGGCTTGTTTTAGCAGAGGCACAGGCCAGACGGAAGGCAGCCTGGCTTCCGGGAAAGGATCAGGGGCTGGGAGAAAACACCTGGACTCGAGCCTCCGCTGACCAGGCCGTCCGGGGCTCAATTCCCTCATCTGAAATGAGGGTGATTAATTCGATGGTCCCTAAGGTAATTCCAGCTCTGAAATTCCACGGAGTACTCTGCGGGAGAAAGGAAAGCCTGGCGCTTTTCCCCGCCCCGCGTTGGTGCGCGTGGAGCAGAGGGACACGATCACCGAGAGGGATAAGGGAGCAGAGGGTGGCCGCAGAGCCCGGGACGCGAGAGCAGCGCCTGCCACCACCCTGAAGCTACCTGAGACCCGGGTCCGCCTGGCGCTGGGGCGAGAGTCAGTTTCACTTCTTGGAGCAGCAGCAGGTCCCACCCACGCCCCCAGCCCCTCAGTCCATTCCCCCACCCACAGTTTCGTTTTAAGAAACTACTTTTTTGAGACACACATGCCTCTGGGACTGGTGAAGCCTAACGCACTCGCACGTGAAGGGTTGAGGGCGATTAAGGATTCCTACGGAAACCCTCCTCACTAAGACCTTTTATCCAGGAGGGAGGAAGGAGAGAAAGGAAGGGAAAGGAGGTGCTCCCCAAGCTAGGCTCCTGGCCTCAGGCCTGGCCAGGCGGGGACCCGGGGCTCCGGGACCCTGGGAGACCACCTGGCTTCCTTGGCGGCTGGGCTGGACGGCGCCAAAGGCCATCACAGGCTAAAACCACTGGGGCGCGGCTCCCCCACACGCCGGGGTGGGGAGCACCTGCTCTCTGAAGGCAGAGGGGGAAGGAGGACTCCCGGCCTCGCCCAGGACGGCCTGCAGCCGCCGGCCGCCCACCCGGCCCTGCCAGAGCCGCCAGCCGCCCACCCGGCCCTGCCAGAGCCGCCAGCCGCCCACCCGGCCCTGCCAGAGCCGCCGGCCGCCCCGAGCCGCCTGCCACCGCGAGCCGCCGGCCGCCCCGAGCCGCCACCCCAGGCTGGACTCTCATCACACACGCTCTCGCCACCACCGCTGGACACTGTGCACCATGGGCCTCCTCTACTGGACAGTGAGCCCTGGGCTCCCCGGCGGCGGGGGTGGAAACATGTCACTGCCCAATCCAAGAGCGGCCAGCACGCGGGCGAGAACAAGCAGGGGCGGCTGCGCAGCTCCACAAAGCCACGCACAGGCAGCTGCGGTCCAGCTGGGCGGAGGCGACTCGGGGACCTTACCTCGGATCCCCACGAAGACGGTCAGGCCGAAACAGACGAAGAAGACGACAAACACGAGCACGAAGTGGCGCTTGGAGAGCGTGTACAGCCGCATGGGCGCCAGCCTGCGGGGAGAAGCGGCTCGTGAGACAGCCGGCTCCGCACAGGGCCCGCCCGGCCGCGACGCCGCGGGCTGCCGGCCAAGCCCCTGGCACACGAGGACGTGCCCCGAACCAGGGGCCTCCCCGAAGACACGCGTCGGCGACTCGTGCCCACTGAGGGGGCGGACGGCCTCCTCCGCGCCCTGGACAAACGCTCCACGCGGGGCGAGAACACCCTGCCGCTTCTGAACCCATGCGAGGCACGTGTCACCACGCCACGCAGGGTGGGCGGTCTCCCCTCCACACTCATGCACGCACACACGGATGCCCACACGCGCGCCCACGCCCGCTCACGGCATGCGCACTCACGTGCACGCACACGCCCCACGCCCGGCATCAGGCCCTCCCCACCCTCGGCAGACGCTGCTGGCCGCTGCCGTCAGGGCCGGCACCAGGCGGGAAACGCAGGGCCCCGGGTGGTGCCATAGCTGGCACCGCCTTGCCCAGTGCCACGCTTCCTCTCCTGGTGCCCCACAGCTGAGGATGCCTGGCGCGTTCCACCCCGTGAGTGTGGACGGGGAAGGCCGGAGCTGGCGCGCGTTTCAGTTTACGCCGACACGGGGGCCTACTGGGGGTCCGATGCCCACACGCAGCCTTGGCCAGGTCTGCCTCCGGAAACGCCCACCTTCTCCCCCAGTAGGAGAACACGGCTTCCCTTTCAGCAGGGCCACCCGGGAAAGGGACGCCGGAGCCAGTGCAGAGGGCGCAGACCAGCACGAGGGCCCAGCGCCCGAGTGGGCTCTGCAGCAGGGCTCGCGCCAAGCGGGCAGCGGTGTGCCAGCCTCGCTTCCCTTACCAGCAGGGAGCCAGAGGGGCCTGCAGCCCCTGCCCTGGGCCCCAGAAGGCGGCCAGGCCCCGGGGAGGCAGCAGCTGCTGCTGCGTCGTCCTCCTCTCACCCAGCTCGCCCGCCCAGCCCCGGGGTGGAGACGCAGCTGGGCCCGGAAGTGGAGCAGGCTATTTGCTCTCCCGGCAGACGCACACGCGGCTCTGCACACACGCCCTCCCGCACGGCTCAGGAGGCCAGGTGGGGACAGCAGCCGCCTACGTGGCGCAGGTCTCAGGGCGAAGGCGGAGCCGCGGCCCCCAGCGGTGCCGTGGCTTTGCCGACACGGGCCCCACCTGCAGTGGCCAGGTGGACGCTCAGGGCAGGGTGGCCGTGCAGCCAGGCTGAGGCCTCACGTCGCCCCAGGGGCCCTGCTACGCGGAAAGGGGCAGCTACGGACCCTGGCCGGTGTCAGGCCTCGTATCACGGACGCGGCCCGAGGGCTTGCAACCTTGGAGCCGGGAGGAGGTGGGACCCCTCTGATCAACCACAGGGAACCTCGAATCCAGAGCCATGCCACGAAGCCACAGCTCGCCTGGGTGCCTGCGCCGCCCTCGGGGCAGCTGCCCTCCCCGGGACGGAGGCTCGGGGCTGCGCGGAGCTGAGCTGACGGAACCTCGGCCCACGGCCGTCTGGGGAGGCTCCTGGGCAGCAGTGAGGGGCGGGCGGGAGAGCCAGGGTCTCCTCCACCTGCCGCCACCCTCTGCTCCTCGGGGCAGGCCTGGCCCCTGGATCCTTGGCGCTGCGTGTTTAATAGTTCTGCTTTAGTGCCCTGCAGATGGGAAGATTTCTAGGCAGCTGCAAGGGGCATTTTCACTTTGAAAAAAACCACATAGATCTAAAGTTAAGTTTAAAAGCCGACACCAGGCCTTCGTGAGCACCGCCTCGACGTGAGCCTCGGGGCAGCCTGCCACCCGAGCAGGCCCAGCCTCGAGATCCTGAGCTACACCGGAGCTCCCCAAAAGAGGCTGGAGCACAGAAGGGGAGCTCACTCGGAGGCAGAGAAAAAGAGTGAAGATCATTCTATTCTAAGCTGATTTTTAAAACGCATTACAGGGAAGCGGCTGTGGCTCAAGTGGCTGGGCCCCCGTTTACCATATGGGAGGCCCTGGGTTCGATTCCTGGGCCTCCTGGTGAAGGCGTGTCGGCCGGCATGGCGCGGTGAGCTGACGCAGCAAGATGACGCAACAGAGGGAGACAAGCAGACACCGAGAAACACACAGCAAATGGACACAGCGAGCACAAGCAGCAAGGGGGCGATAAATAAAAATAAATCTTAAAAAAAAAACACATCACACCCTAAAAGCAGACATTTAGCAGGCACAGAGGGCTGAAAAAGACGACTTCAGGAAAAGCAAGGAGGCCGGAGGCAAAAGATGCAGCAGACAATGGCCCCGGGCCGTTCCCCAATTCTCTCCTCACAAGGCCCAATGAAGGTTAACGTTTTGGGAAGCAGATGTGGCTCAAGCGATTGAGCTCCCGCCTACCACATGGGAGGTCCTGGGTTTGGTTCCCGGTGCCTCCTGGAGAAGACGAGGAAAACAGCGAGCTGACGCAACGAGCAGGTGCGGAGAGCTGACACAACAAGATAACGCAACAAGAAGACACAAAGAGGAAAGACAATGAGAGACACAACAAAGCAGGGAGTGGAGGCGGCTCAAACGACTGGGCGCCGCTCTCCTACATGAGAGGTCCCAGGTTCAGTTCCCGGTGCCTCCTAAAGAGAAGACGAGCAGACACAGAGAGCAGACAGTGAGCAAAACAACGAGGGGGGGGGAGAATAAATAAGTAAACAAATAAATAAATAAACAAATCTCTTTTTAAAAATCCTTAACAGTTTCCTTTCCTTACTGCCTCCACTTAAACCCAACTCATTAGAAATTGCCCTGGTCCAGCCATCTTTCTGGACTCAATGAGAAAATGCCCCTGAAGCAGCTGGGGGTGGGCAGTCAGCCCTGCTTTCACCCCGTGGGGCTCCCGGAGCAGTGGACCCTTCCACAGCCCCCAGGCAGGGAAGCCCATGCCCTGGGCCCTCCCCGGCGCACTGGGGGGCTGTGGGGCGGGCCTCCCTGTCCAGGGGCTTCCTCTCCCCACTTCTCATCTCAGAGCTCTGAAGCCCTTCACCAGAGACTCCGGACAAACCGTGGTCTTCAGTCACAGTCAAAGCCTCGAGAGGCCAGCTCTGTAGACAGGAGGGGGCGCCGGGGGCCCTTGTCGGGGCTCTGGCCGCAGTGGCCGGCACCCCCCAGGGAGCTGCGCCCCGTCACCTCCTTGCGGCGTTTCCAGTCCAGCAATCAAGCTGACCCACCCAGGGCCAAGGGCGCCCCTTCCACTGGCTCACCAGCCGCAAGGGGAGTATTTCCCCAACAAGTCAGAGC
>JAQZBX010090353.1:0-12523 GCA_029593785.1 Cabassous unicinctus
CATTAGTCCAGAGTGGTGAACTGAGGAGCTTTGGCCTCTCCTTGGAGTCCTGGGGAAAGAGAGAAAGGGTGAGAAGCGGAAGGAAGGCAGGAAGGAATAAAAGAAGGAAGGAGCGGAGAAACATAGTAACAGCTTTGAGTCTCTGGCACCCTCTACTACCACCACCGGGCACTCACCCTCAAAACAACAGTGTGATGAGATATGAACTATTGCCCTGACTGTGTTGCAGAGGACACAAAATGGCAACAATTGGCCTTGCAGCCCAGAGGCGGCTAGCTCCAAATCCCATGCACTTAATCCCTTTGCTTTCCTGCCACCCAATATATTGCATAGCTTTAGTTTTGTTTTTGAAGATACAGCATTCTTGAGAGTAAAGTTAGCAAAGAGGCCAAAATCTTTAGAGGGACAAAGAAGAGAGAAGTGTTTACTCCTAAACTTTCATTTTATGCTTGTAGTTTTAAATTTATAGGTGTTATTCTGCAAACCTGAGAATTGCTAAATTCTAGATATTTTGATGTTTCCCTGAATTTAGTTAGGTAAGAAGTGAGGGTAGTTTAAATCAATCAAAGGAGTAACTTAATCACATCTCCCAAAGGATTTCTAAAATCTACTTTCTTTTGTGCTCTTTCTCTTTAAAATGATTATCTTTTCTTTCTTCATTTAAAACAGTTTCAAATTACAGAAACAACACTTCTTAATATGGAAGAGTATGTCTTTTTGTTTTTTTTAATCACCCAAACTAAGGCTTAATCCTTTCCCCAGGGCTCAAAGAATCCAGAGTGATCAAGCACACCTCTTTGGTCCACAGGACATGAGGGAAGCTGGTGAGTAGCCTGAAGTTTCCCAAAAGATCAAACAAGTTTTGGAATGCACAGGCTAACAAGTGCTCTCTCTAGAAGGCTGAGTGAGGTTTGTGGCAGAGAATCGTCAGGGTTCTGAAAATATCAACACAGAAGTGGCTCAGGATCTAGTTCATATTTCTCATTCTCTGAGTGGACCAAGTCTGACCTTGAAAAGATGGAGGGGTTCTTTCTTCCCCTGGTTTTCTTTACAGGATTAACAATACCATTGGAAAAACCTAGGCTCCATTCAGGGTTGGCACCATTTCAGAAATGGCTTGCCAAATCTTTCCTTATTCATTCTAATTTCTCATTTCACTTGCCAGGAATTCATTTGAACATTTAGAGGAATTCTCTCTCTATATATAAAATGAAACTATTGATGCATACCAAGTACAAGGTGATTAATAAATAAAAACTTTTAAATATTTAAGAAGTTTCATCCAAAATTAAATTACAGGGTGGATCTTGCCAGAATAAAGTGAGCTTTTCCCCTTTCAGTTTTGGCAGGGAATAAAAATGCTGGCTTCTGTCTCTGGTTCCTGTTCCAGGAGCAGGCCTAGAGCATTCGGGGCAACCCCTTTGGGGTCCCTGGTTTGGAAGAATGAATGCTCAGGGTTTCCCTGATCCCTCACAGTGCATGCACAGTCCTTTGGGTCCTCTTGCTTTCAATCTACCCTTCCCAACCCATACCCTGTAAGGGAAAAAAGGTATTATTTTGAAAATGCAAATCTGATCATATATCCTCAGGAAAAGTCCAAGTTTATCATGGCACCCAAGGTCCTCTGTGATCGGTTTGTTGCTTACTTCTAGACCTTGCTTCTTCCACCCCACCTTTGAATTCCAGGCTCCCACCAGGCTGAATTATTCACAACTCCCAGAGCCACCATTTGTTCCCTTGCCTCCACTCCTTTTCACTTATTGTTTCCTCTTCCTGAAACATTTTCCCACATTTCCGAGTCTTTCTTCCTCAATAATTCCTACTCATTTTTTCCAAGGACAAACTTAGACATCACTTCATCTGGGAAAACTCTCCTGACCCCAAAGTTTGATGATTTCTTTCCAGCACCCATTGTCCTGCCCAGTACATAGCATAGGCACAGTTACTATTTGTTAAATAACTGAATAACAGAACCAAGAGTAGCACTGAGTAAGGTGGTAATAGATGACAACATAAACTACTGAATGACAGACTCCCATACTTGTGACCCCTGTACCCTGCACTGCATTTTGTTTTCTCCATGGAACTTATCATCTTCTGTATTAGTCAGCCAAAGGGGTGCTGATGCAAAATACCAGAAATCGGTTGGTTTTATAAAGGGTATTTATTTGGGGTAGAAGTCCACAGTTACCAGGCCATAAAGTGTGAGTTTCTTCCCTCACCAAAGTCCATTGCCACATGTTGGAGCAAGACAGCTGCCAACATTTGCCAGGGTTCAGGCTTCTTGGGTTCCTCTCTTCCCAGGGCTGTGCTTCTCTCCAGGATCAGCTCCTCTGTTTCCTCCACAAGGTCAGCTGTAGACTGTGAGGCTCTTTAGGCTTTGCCTCTCTCCACAAGGCCAGCTGTGGACTCTCAGGTGAACGGCTCATCTCTTCCCGGGGCCTTCTCTCCTTCCTCACGACCAAGCTCTCTTACTTCCCAGGGCTCCAGCTCAAGACTCCAACATCAGAACTTCGACGCAAAAATTACTCCAACTCTGTCCTTTGCCATGTCTTTTATCTTTGAGACCCTACCCACCAAGGGGCGGGGCTCAATACCCTACTGACGTGGTCCAATCAAATCCCTAATCATAACTTAATCATGCCAGATGAACAGACCAGTTTACAAGCATAATCCTATATCTATTTTTGGAATTCATAACTACATCAAACTGCCAAACTGCTACATGATCCATGCTATTATATAATCGCATTATTTAGTATGCTTTTTGTTTATTGCCTGTCTCCCTTGCTAGAATGCACATCTTTAATGGCATGGCTTCTGTCTGCTTTCTTCATTGATGTATTTTAACATAATATAGTATACATAACAGGTGTAGTATAAACATGTATTAAATGAATGAATGTCTTTAACAAGCCAAATACCTTTCCAAGACAGGAGGCCTTGTATTGGGGTGGGGGTGAAGGGTGGGATTATTAAAACAATACTGCCTTGGCCACAGTCAAAGATTCTAAATCAGTAAAATTTGGGGTGGGGTCTGGTGACTTGTATTTTTCATAAGCAACCTAGATATTCTAATGAACATCACAGTTTGAGAAAACTGCTGAAAAAATACTTAAGGTCATGATTTGATCTGGGAGTATCAGTGCCCCTTAAAATTTTGAGTTGCCCCATCAGGGCCATGGCTAAAGATTTTATTCTATCTATAATCATCAGCTGACCCAAAGAGTATTCAAGAGAGAGAATAAAAAAAGATTCTCAAGCTGTTCCCTTCTTAAATAATAACAGTAATAAAAGATATGCCTGGAAATATGTAGAGCTTAATAGAAAAAAATAAGTATACCTTTACTGGAATAGAGATTCTGCCAATCTCTCTCTGAAAATGGAAGTGCTTCCATTATGGAGGAATTTATTCTGATACATATTAACCCCAAGCTTCACTTTTCCAGGTGCTATAGTTCCTTTGTTGTTCAAGTAAATACCATGCAATGGTTCAGCCAAAACAATGGGGATTTATTTGCTCATGGTTTTGAGGCTAAGATAAAGTCCAAATTAAGGCATCATCAGGCAATGCTTTCTTCCCAAAGGCTGGCATTCTGAGGCTGGCGGCCAGTGATCCTTGGTCCTTAGCTTTTCTGTCACATGGCAATGTACATGGCAGCCTCTGCTGGCCTGTCTCCCTCTTCCAGGTTCCACTAATGTTCATCTTCTGGCTGCTCCCTCTGTGACTTTTTTCTCTCTGTGACTTTCTCTATAAAGCCTTCAGTAATAGGATTATACTTATCCTGGGCCATACCTTAAATGAGGTAACCTCATCAAGAAGTCCTACTTGAAATGGGTTCCTACTCACAGGAATGGATTAAGCTTAAAAACATGTTTTTTCTGGGGTATATACAGCTCCAAACCACCAAAACATGGATCTTATCTATTTATTTATTTATTTTATTTTTTAAAGATACTTAGATTATGCAAATGTGACATAAAAAATATAGGGGATTCCCATATGCCCCACTCCCCACACCTCCCACATTTTCTCACATTAATGAACAGACCAGTTTACAAGCATAATCCAATATCTATTCATTACTGAGGTACATTCATTGCAATTGATGAACACATTTTGGAGCATTGCCACTAAGCGTGGATTAAAATTTGTATTGTAGTTTACACTCTCTCCCACCCAATTCTGTAGGTTATGGCAAGATATATAATGGCCTGTATCCGTCATTGCAATGTCATTCAGGACGATTCCCAAGTTCCAAAATATGCCCCTGTATTACACCTGTTTTTCCCTCTCCCTGCCCTCAGAACCTCCAGTGGCCGCTGCCTCCACATCAATGATATAATTTCTTCCAGTGCTAGAATTACAATAAGTCTATAGTAGAATACTAGTAAGTCTACTTTAGTCCATAGTTCATTCTCCAATCCTGAGAATTCTGGGATGGTGATGTCCACTCCACCTCTAATTGCGAAGGTGCTGTGATTCCATAGGGTGGATGGATGGGACTTTCCTGCTTGCAGTTATAGATTTTCTCGGTTCCTTGGTGTGGTGTTGTCCATCATCACCTCCATGTTAGTTATCCTGGGTGAGACCAATGAACTAGGGAGTAGGTGTTGCAACTCCGTTGAGATTCAGGGCCCAGCTGGCACATGGAGAGTCCAAAAATTTAAGTCTCTTGTACTTACACCTACCAACTCTAGTACTAATTATAGGTTCAAATAGAAGGACATAAAAGCCATGTGTTGGGAAACCACAATTAAGTCCAACTCTGTTACTCTGGGAAGCATAAATTCCAAAGTAAGGCCTACTGGCAAGGCACCAAACTCCTGAGTTATCTGCCCTGACTATAGTGTCTGGAAGTCTCCAGAGCCCTCAGGAGCCCCACTATTTGGGATAGTATTTACTTAGGCAGTCAAAGAGATCTTGCTGATACATGCATAAGCATAAATTTCTGAAATGAACTCCCGACTCACTTTGAAGTTTCTTAGCCATATAAACTCATTTGTGTTTACCTTTTCCCCCCTTTAGTCAAGGTCTTTTTCCAGTTGCATTGCTGGTTGGTGCTTGGTAGTAATCCCTCAGTGTCAAGGAGGCCCATCGCCGGGAGTCATGTCCCACGCTGGGGGGAAGGTAATGCATTTATATGCTGAGTTCAGCCTAGATAGAGGCCACATTTGAGCAACAAGGGGGCTCCCAGGAGGCAATTCTTAGGCACCCTAAAATACTAGGCTAAGGTTCAATTTCAAGAGTTAAAGTTTCATACGCACTGTCGTCAATATCAAGGGCCCGTCAATGGACCATCCTCCTTCACTAGTCATTGCCCCTGTACTCAGGTGATCCTTGTTGATCCATTAGAGAATGTGGCAGTGCTCCCCAGGATGGGAATCTGATATTCCTTTGGTTATTGTGTGAATCTCCACACACCGTGACAATGCCCCATGAACAACTGAACACATTTGTATGCCTTATATATATGCCCCGGTGAGCTTCCTCCAATGTATCCCCCATCATTGACACCCCACACCAATGATCCTCCCCTGCCATAGTTGCAACCCTTCTGTGATCCAAAACTTCTTCAAAAATGAAGCCAATAAAATAGCCAAATACAATTAATAGGAAAATGAAATAATAATAGTTTTTAAAATAAGAAATAAAATACAAAAAAAATAAAATAAATAAAAATAAAAAAACAAAAATCTGGGATAATAAAAATAGTGAAAAAATACTTTTAAATTTTTTTCAACATTTTGCCTTTCATCACTGTAAGATTTGTTGTCGTATATGTACAGTGACATTTTCTTCTGTTTATTCCCTCAGTGTCTTACTTTTTCATATTATCCTCAAAGAAATTTTAGGTTACAGAAAAGTCACATATCGAATACAGAGGACTCCCCTGTACCCAACATCCTCCTCCTTTCCCCCTTCCCCTATTAATAACATTGTATATGTGGATAGTATGTTTGTTACAACTGATGTACAAATATTGAAATATAGCTACCAACTATGGTAAAATGGTCTACCTTATGGTTTACATTTTGGACCATACACTTTTATAAACTGTGGTGCAATTCAACATGGCCTGTATCCATCATAGCAAGATCATGTAGACCACTTCCATCTCCCCCAAAATGCCCCCTGTTTCATCTATTTTATTCCTCCCTCCCCCTCCCTTCAGGACCCATGGCAACCACCAGGTTTCACTCCTTGAGGAATAAGATTCACAGTTACTTACAACAACACTGAGGGCTTGACACACTGGTCTGTCCTCCCTTATTAGGTACCACCCATGCTCTCGAGAGACTCCCGCCCTTCTATTTGAGGATATAGCAGGCCTCTCCAGGATGGGAGTCCACCACCTTGCCTCTCATTATGTGGGTGTCCACCCACTGATATAACACACCATGGCAAGATGAACACTCACACACTCCCTAGAAGCCTGCCAGAGGTGGGCCCTGTCACAAATGCCCCCCACATCCAACACCCCAAACCAGCAACCCTCACTTGCCATATTTCCAAAAGAGCATTCCCAACATTGTAGCTTCAACCATGTACCCGCCAATTCCCAGTGTTCACCTGCCTCGTCCCCCAACCCTTCCCTCCTTTCCATGGACAGTCCAACCCACACTCCCCACCCCACACCCCTGACAAACCTGCATCGCCCAACCCAACAGTATCATTACACTACTGTCATGCCACTCCACTGTACAACTACATACTTCCACCTTATAGATTTCTCTTTTCTTGACCCTGAGACCTATTAGAGGAAAGGGCTGTGAGTGAAAATGAGACTGTGATGATGGATCTAGATTAGAAATAGAAAAGCCCAATATTTAGTGAGAAAGATTGGATATAGCCATGTTCTGATTTGGTATGTTACCTCAAGAACACCATTACAACTCTCTGATGTTCAGTTTCTGCGTCTGAAAAACAGAAAGGATAACACAGGAAAACGTTCTCTAACATGAAAAGTTCTGGATGCACTAAGATACTATTGATACTGTTAAATAGTCATCATCATTTTCTGGTTCTACATTCATAATGAACATTTGTTAGTTTTTTTCTGCCTATATTTCCTTAGTGTCAGTAGCTTGCCAAAAATTTTGGAGATTAGATTAGAGAGTCGTCCTCATTTTCCCTGGGTGCAGGCAACAGGGTATATACTGACTGTAAAGAATTTAAAAACAATAATAAAATTGACTAAAAGTTGGTGTTTTTTTCTTATTGTCACCATAAGCCAGCAATGCTAAACAATATCAGAGACAAAATATTCCTCCCCACTGGCTCAGGCTTCCCCTAGGGAGAACCACTTTCTTCTACCCACAGTCCTGTGATTTAGGAGATCTCACTCCCCTCCAGGCTTGAGAGTGGGCACTCAACCCAGGCTGATTAACTAATCCATCCTATCCCAGATGGGATATCTTTGCTGAAAGATAATGAAGTGACGCTAGCCAGTCTAAACAATGGCGTGCAATCCCAGGACTTCCATGTGTGAGAGATGGGGTATAACTTTATTTCATGTGTATTTGAGGAAAGGGAAGGATTTAAGTGTCTTAAGTGTGGCAGTTCTGGCAGCCATCCTGCCACCACAAGGAGAGAGTCTGCCTGGGAATTGAGCCAACACAAATGAAAGCAGAGATTAGAAATGGAAAGAGTGAGATCATATCCACATGGCATCATTGGATCACTTGGAAACACCTGTACTTGGACTTTCTAGAGTCAATTAGTTCCAAGCTAGTTTGATCCGGGCTTTTGCCACTTGCACCCTGGACCTCACTAAGACAAAAGTGTTTGTTTAAAGGAGTTCATTTACACCAAAAACAAGTGAATGGAGGGTTAGTTCAAGTCAGAATTAAAGTGTGCAGTGTGGCCCAGTGAATGAAAGAACAATGGCTTCTAGTGCCAACTCACTTCTGAGCCTCTGTTTTACCACCTACAAAGAGAGAAAGAGAGAGAGGTAAAATAGATGATTTCCTGGACAATTCAACTCTCCTTCTAACTCCAAAAGGTTTCAGGCATAGCTCAGGCATTCCGTGGTACAGGATGGAAATTTTAGAAATGGCTCCAGATTTTAAAGTAAAAGGAAGACATTGAATCGCCTGCCAAAACATAGAGATTAACCATATAAAACATTTTTTTCTATAACACATTATGACACTGGGTTGATTATATGGGAACTCTAAGGTAATTAATATGACTTTGGCAACCATAGCTGCTCAGTCATTTTTATTGCTTTTACAAGTACAGTTTTATGTCAAAAGCATATGAGGCTTCATATTTACAGTTGTTCTGTTAATGCATTATAATTACAGATGTAATCAAAAGGAGAAGCTTGATTTTTTACCTAAATGACACCTTTAATCACTTCTGAATAAGACATGACTCCAATTAGAGATATCTTCAGAAAATCACACCTAATAGCATCATTTATTAGAATTCTAAATGGTAGCTCTTTATTTCAATGTCATCTCCCTCTAATCTGTTCTCCTCGGGAAGGGCATATTTTCCTGCACATTATGGCAAAGGGTGAAATTGTTCCAATTGGAATTCAGCTGAGCTAATTCTTCACTAGTCAAATCACTGAACATTATTTCTCAATTAAAATTAATTCAACAAACAGTTTTAGTCTTCTCACCAAGTTCCAAATGCTATAGAAAAGGTAGAACTGAGCAAGTTTCCAACCTTGTCCATGACAGACAGAGAATGTAATGGAGGCGACAAACATATGAGCTATGCCTTGAAGAATCAGTAGGATACAATGAGTCAAAATGGGGAAGTGTATTTCATGAAACAGGAATAGTCTAAGTGGTTATGAAATCTGGGAGATTGAAGGAGAGACAATGGTGCCTCACAAACCTGTTGGCATCTTATTTAGGAAGGGGTTGTGACAAGTGTATTGAAGAAGGGCTTGTTTGTTTGGGGTAATAGATGATCAACTGGTAGTCACAGAAATCAAGATATGAATCACAAAACAGTCAACTACTTAGTTCCAAGGACCTCAAGAACAACCATGGAATATACTGATGGGAAAAAGCCAGAGAGGAAAAGGAAATTTTAAGTTAACATGTTTATCTACTCCAGTAGAATGAAAATAAACTCTACTGAAATTGAAAATTATTCCACTATTAACACAAAATAATTTATTGGTGTTAGGATGGTATTGTGCTATGAACTATTGAAGACCACAAAGAAGATTAAGTCCCTGCCCACAAAAGTTTGTGTAAAGAACAAAACAAAACACATGTACAGAATGATAAATAGCTAAGTATAGCAGTTTGATATTGTTTATGAATTCCAAAAATAGATATTGAATTATGTTTGTGAACTGGTCTGTTCTTCTTGGCATATTAGCTTGGATTGGATTCAGAGGTTTCACTTTTACTTGATTAAATAATTATTAAGGCTTTGATTGGGCCACATCAGTAGGAAAACAACATGGCAGAGGAGAAAGTTAGAGTTTTGATATTGGAGCCCCTAGAAGTAAAAACACAGAGAAGCAGATATGTGAGGAAGGAGAGAAGCCTCCATTAGACACAGCAGAAACTCCGGGAATAAAGACAAGCCGTTAGCCTGGTAGTCTACAGTTGGCCTTGTAGAGAGAGCAGCGCAGCTGAGCCTGGAAAGAAATGAGTCCCAGGAGAGACACGAGACTTATCCCAGCCTTCAACTTGATATTGGAAGAAGCTGGGACCACGGAGCCTTAAGAGGAAGAGGAAGAGGAAGCCTGAAACCTTGCAGATGTCAGCAGCCATCTTGCTCCAACGTGTGGCAATAGACTTTGGTCAGGGAAGTAACTTACACTTTATGGCCTCGTTCCTATAAGCGTCTACCCCAAATAGAGACCCTTTATAAAGGCCAACAGATTTCTGGTATTTTGTATCAGCACCCATTTGGCTGACTGATACACTAAGCAGAAAAGTATGTAATATATTACACTGGACATTAAAAGCAATGGTCCTCATTCATTTGCTTGACATTTGGCAAAGATATATGACTAATTCTGGCCAGTGGGCTGTGAGCTGAAGAACTGTGTGTGGTTTCTGGACTGAAACTTTTAATTGCCAAAATAATTGTCCAATTTTTCTCTCTCTCTCGCTCTCTCCTTTGACATGGTAATCATGGAGGACTTGTATCAAGATGGTAGAGCCAAAAGATCAAAGTAGCCTGGATTGCTGAGTCTCTGTATAATTGCTCTGGGGAATGGCCCATATCTGCAGCAGAAGGTGTATGAATGGGAAGTTTATTGAATTTGACACTAAGATTTGGGAATTGTCACTGCACCATTAGCCTAACTATTCGAATAACCTATCTCAGAATTTGTCAACTTCAGCACTATTGACATTTTAGACGAGATAATTCTTTGCTGTGGGGGACTGCCCTATGTATCAGAGGATGTTTAGCAGCATGTCTGACAATCAAAAACTGTCTCCAGGGGAGAGGCCCAGTGTGGTAGGCCCTGTGGCCCATGGTGGATGCTGCGGCAGTCATATTGGGGCCCCGCCTTTCCTTTCCAACTACTTCTTCTTCCTTCCCACCATGCCCTGAGGATTCTTTGGTGCAGACAGAAATGCAACTGGCAATTGGACAGATTTTCAGTACCTAGGTCTCTAGAAATTGATGAGATCAATCTTCATTAAAAGGTAAAAAATGGCATTGAAACAGATTGCCAGCAACAAGTGCTTTGGAGGGTTGCAGAAAGTGTTCGAACATGACAGTATTGAGTTGAACTGCAAAGTGAAATGTGCTGTGTACTTATCACCAAAGGCAAAAACTGGAAAATGCCCCACACTATGCTGGCTGTATGGACAGTTTCCTTAGTGAGGTGCTGAAGAACAGATAGACATTGGAAATTAAGGCTTGATATTCTGAAGAAAGACTTAACTTGCACAAAACAAAATTTTATATCAAAATCTGGTTATCATCAAGCTGCCTCAAGAACATGGTCTTGTTGTTGCACCAGATAGTAGCCCTTGTGGCTATAATACTAAAGAAGATGAAAGCTGGGACTTTGGCACTGGTGCTGGCTTTTATGTGGATGCAACTGAAGATCCTTGGAAAACTAACTACCGAATGCACTCTTATGTAACAGAGGAGCTTCCCCAACTCATAAATGCCAATTTCCTAGTGCACCCCCAAAGGATGTCTATTTTTGGCCATTCCATGGGAGGCCATGGAGCTCTGACTTGTGCCTTGAAGAATTCAGGAAAATATATGAAATCTGTGTCCACATTTGCTCCAATTTGCAACTCAGTCCTCTGTCCTTGGGCAAAAAAGATTTTGGTGGATATTTTGGATTAGATAAAAGTAAATGGAAGGTTTGTGATACTACTTATCTTGTGAAGGCTTTCCAGGCTCTCAACTGGGCATACTAATTGGTCAAGGAAAGGATGACCAATTCCTTTTAGAAGGACAGTTACTTCCTGATAACTTCATAGTACTACCCATACGGAAAAGAAAATTCCTGTTGTTTTTAGATAGCAGGAGGGTTGTGATCACAGCTTCTACTTCATTGCAGTCTTTATTACTGATCACATCAGACATCATGCAAAATACCTGAATGCATGAAAACCTTCAGATAGTAGAATCTCTTCGGAATTACAAAAGTTGTAATAAATAGAATTTCAGGAAAAAATTCTTAATTCTATTCTATGGTTGAATCACTTTCTAAAGAAATCTATAAAACCTACTTCTGATTTTAAAAATTATTTTATCAGGGTTCACATGGGAAAGCTCTTTTGAGGTCATTTGGAAATCTTTGTTATATTTGACTTCAGGTCAAACAATCTAAAAATAAGCTCATTCATATCACAGACTGGTAGCGCTGGGACAGGGGATTTAATGGTGATTCTGCCCAGACTCCTCACTTTTGTAGATGCCAAGCCTCTGAAGGCAGGCACTAGCTTTGTCATGTTCATTGTTATATTTCTAATGTCTAGCAAAGTTCTGGGCTTATTGTAGATATTTAATAGCTATTTATTAGTTGTTGAATAAAAAAGCAGGCTCAGAAAAGTTAAGTGAATTCCCCATCATTACACAGCCATTTTGTGAGACAGCTTAGATTAGAAGCTAGGTGTCCTAAACCAATCCCATGATTTTTCTTAACTGTTGAGGGGTTTAACATTGGTTTGGGGGTATGTTAAGTCTTTCAAGAATTAAGGAATGAGATTCAATCTGAAAATAACTAGATAAGGAAACCTGTAAATTTTCATGTAACTATAAACTCAAATATTCTCCCTTAGTCACAAGCAGAAACTTAGCTTGGTGTGCTCACCAAAAATGTAATCAGTCTCTTTGTACACACCAAATTGTGTTCCTTTAAGAATTTGATGGACAAACTTTTAGAACATGATAGGTGAAGACTGATTGTTTTAAAAGTATTATTTTTTTCTGTGAATGAGCACAAAGGTACATTTTAAACATTCAGTGAGAATGCATATTTAATATAAGTATAGATAGTACTCAAAATAAAATAGATTCATTAGTATTAAAATTAGCACTATAATAATATATAATAATAATATATAA